>JACCGJ010003419.1:0-41336 GCA_013407085.1 Atriophallophorus winterbourni
GCAATCATATTTCGGAAAACATACTGTTAGATATATCACAGCATAATTAAAAAAATAGCACCACACCGGAAGGAACTAATATCTAATAACTGTCAACGAATCATGTATCAGAAATCCTGAACATCTTTAAACTTCTGACTTATTGGGCTGATATGCGTAACCTTTTGTCAACGACCACACTATATCAAGGTTGGTCTACTAGTAGACAATATACATCATTATACATTAATGCATAAAAATGCAAGCTCAGATATATACGACCGTTGGATGACATGCACTCAGTTAACCTGAGCCCAGCTTTCGTCCAGCGAGAGTCTAGCTATTCTATTTACATTTTTTCTTTCTAAAAAGAGAAATGTATTTTGCATTTACTTTCGAGTGATTGAGACCAGGTTCCGGATGCCCCCATGTTGTGAAGTAATCGTAAACAAAGTTTAAATTTATTAGTTACTCTTTTCTAAATGTTTCACATTTGAGTGAGTTTAATTTTGCTTTAAAAATCGAATTGCATCTAAAAATTAGCGCTCAGTTTTCGGAAAAATTTCAAACTCAAAGAAAAAAGGTCACAAAAGTCAATTATATAAGCGTGGAAATAACTGCCTTTATTCTGCCTTTGTACATAAAGTTCGGTGAACAAACCACGAGATGCAAATACGGAATGATAGAGTGATTCATGGACAAGAGCACAATACATTTATTAGTTCCTCAATACATCCAGTTTAGTACACTTTCATTTGTGCACAAACGCATGACCCTCGAAAATGCCCATACATTTTGGATTATAACAATCGAAGTCTTTAATTATTCCTCAACATTCATGTGAGCACATTCATGTAACCAATATTTTTTCCTAAGCAATATTCAGGTAGCACTCGCCTCTACTAGTATGACAACAAAAAAGAAAACAGCGAACCCAGAACCAAAAGACAAGGTCATTATCTCAAGGTAATTTTTAAGCCTATTCAGCTCAACATTAATTAGAGATTGGAAAAATTAGATTACACAACGTATGTAAGACACTGGAAAAGAATGCTGTGATGAAAGCTTAACCAATTCGGTTTCAAAATCATGCAAGCTGCGGATTCGTCCACCAGCGACATTAAGGAATGTGATCATGTGTGTTGGCCTCCTTCAATCTATGTCGATTCTGGTTGTACTCACAATCGCTTGATTTTTCATGTTCCACAGCTTTTCGGATGACTAGACGGCTTGATTCGTCTGGAACAAACTCTGCCGCAGCATTTACAACGATAGGCAGAACTCGGTCGATCAGCGTGTGTTGCACGCCAGCGGCGTGATCTGCGTTCAACTGCCAAGAGCTGTATCTGTTCCTTCCCAGCTTGCAAAAGACGCTTTACACAATTCCTCCAACATCAGCGGTCAAGAGCAAGTTCAATGCCAAGAGCTTTCACATCTCTTTTGTAAACGTTTTTGTACCCTAAGTGCGGTCTGCCCAATGATTTGACTTCCCGATTTAAACCCACCATAGAGTAGATCATTTCGGAATACGACCAATTTCTATTCTGTATACGTAGCCAAGTCACTGCAGGTGGCGCTGTCGTGGCAGGGTGAACATGCTCTGTAGACAAGCTTCTAGAAGCACTTCAGGATTTGTCACTTTGTTCGCTTCCGGGGATAAACACCAAATGTGAAAATTGTCTAATGGCGCGCGTCTCATATATTCCCTCACAACCAAGTCCGGCTTCTTTCCTGCACGCGTGGTACTATGTGACCCGACGGAACTGCTTCTACTGACAGGAGGAAGTGCGAAGGCGGCTGACTGACGCCTCAAAACCAGCATGGTTGGGTCAGGTAGAGCTCGTAAGTCCATGGAGGCATTCCATCTAGGGGAATAAAAACCCTGATCTCTGACCTCCACGCCCTTGTGGCTACATTCAGGAGTAAACCTCGAAGGAAAATCCGGAGCCGGTGTCCCGTTAGGCAGTCTGAAGTTGCATTCAACTCCGTCCTGCCAACTCCGGCGACGTCATCTTTGTCCATACAGTCAGCCTAGGTGTTCCTTTGGTTCCAGTGGTGTCGCGGAGAGGGTGCAATTGCTGCATAGGCAACAGCTAGTTCTCCATATTGAACTGCACTGGCGTACATCTCAGAATACTTCCGAAACTTCTTCGACCGGATCAGCAAAAATTCCATGTTTCCAAATTATAATATGCTTGATTAATGTGAAAAGGTGATAAAATTATAAAAAGAAGAGAGATACTTGATGACAGAAAAGAAAATCTATGATTGGCAACATTAATTTTAACACGGCAGATTTAAATGCCGCGCTAAAAGGCTCATGTTCACGTGACAATTAAAATACTAATAAAAAAATTAACAATGAAACTTTGACTGTTTCTCAAAAGCTTACACATTCGAATTCCGCGTAAATGACACTTCTTTACACACGAATTCGGAAGTATATTATGATTTAGAAATGTCACACAAACATTCACCAAATGCAATTATTTATAGAGCAAACGAGACGCTGATCGCATCTTCGTTAGGAGAACTTGATGGGAGCTTGGAGCTTCGCATTCACCGTTAACTTTACGTTTTATTTGTCATTACAGATTTATTGATTCTGTTATATTTTGTTTAAAACGAAGCTGTGTACCCAAGGCAAATGTTTATTTATTTTAGAGCAAATAGTAGAATGTAACATGGGAACGTTTTCTTCTGGATGCTTTCATTTCCTTATTAAAATTACTGTAATGGGCGAATCCAAAAACTATCACTTCCATAGCAATTTAGTTGAAAATGTACCGTGCTAAATTTTGTAAGAACATAAAAGCGCAGAATTATACCACCGAACGTTCGAAAAATTTGTTCCATAATATCCCGCAACTGCTTTATATCCTAATGCACCATTGACATTTAATTATCAGGGTTCATTGTTTTCAGATAACCGAATTTGACGCAAATCATGAATTATCGTGTCTGAAAATCGTGTTAAATGGATGTCCATAATCTGATGAGAATGATTGATCTCAAAATAACATTAGGGTTTCAAATATGATCCTCACAACACGCGCACATTAGTATTAATTTAACCACTGCGCTTAATTAAGTAAGCCAAGGTGAATTTGTTTCTGCAACAACCAAGATGAGATACGCAATACATAATCAGCAAAAATAATCTTGTTACTAAACACCTAAATTTGGAATTCTGTTTGAGTTCGGATAAGCATTTTTCTGAACTCAAACTAAACCATCCATATTTGCAATCGGACACACAACACGACCGGTTTCTGGTATCTAGACTCATCAGGTTTGGACTGTTCGATCAGGATCTGTACGTCTTGAAACGCTGGAAAACTGGGGGAAATTTGAGGCTGTAAGCCAGTGTTGTATTAGGCTGGTAACAGAAACATGGTCAATTACATGCGTCTACGCACATGTAGATGAGTTAAACCCCTTGGCCATGCATTTTCATCGCACACACACCGAAAGATTCAATAATGTTCGCTCCAAATTACATGCGTATTCACATTTATTTCATTTAACCAATGATTAAAAAAAACAACTTATTAGGTTCATTCAAGCATCGTTTGTCAATCCAATTTGAGCAAAATATCAAAAAATTGAAATGAAGATACGCGGGGACACGATATAGAACATTTCAAAACTAGAACTCAAATTTACTTAATTTTGACCAATATGTGTTGGTGCCCACATCCCATCCCGTATACACTACTCCCGGTTTTTGGATGTTTGTCGTCATCAGATTGAGGCTGTAAACTCTGTTTTAGTGAGACTTGAAACAGGATATAGTGGTAAATAAAATGCCACTATTAAATAGGGTTCTTACAAAGAACCACGATGTTCAAACACATAATCACAAAGTGATTATGGTTTATTCCATGTTGGGTTGCCCAAACTTTAACTGACGTCTTAGAAACAGATGCTAGAAAATTAGGACTGTTGTTCACATCAAACTACTAACCATCAAGCTTTTACATTGCTTGATACCGGCGGTGATCCTTGGTGAACTCTGGAAACACGACCATTTTTATTTCTTTGGAAGTTCGGGGAAGCTTGAATGGACAGAGCCTTTGCTCTTCCTGTGAGCAGCATTCCGAGAGCAGTGAGCAAATTCGTGTCAATTACACATTAATAATGCTTAGAAATCCTGAACACATTGTTCAACAGCGGATTCGTCAGCAAATGGTCTTGGTCACGGGACCAGTGTAGAGAGTGAGAAGTAAACGCGTCTAGTGACAAAACATTTCTTACGTTTGTCTGAATAACACAAACACAATATTAGTTTAAGAACTGTTTGCAAACAATGCATCTCGCGCATACCAGATCCAGTTAAATGATTTTCCACTCTACCCTGCGAAATGTAAAATTCTGCCGTTGGAAAATCTCTGCACCACACGTATCAGCTTGGCACGCAAGATCTCGTCTGGACCACCGCAAAAAAAGATCTCGGTATCTGGGTGTCGTTTAACCTTAAGCCTGGACATCATTACCGGACCTCATGTTGACATTTAAAATCTTACATACTGAAAACCATCACCTTAAACACTTGCTAAAGCTCAATGGCCTTACCAGAACACGAAAACATCCAAAGGCTATAAGCATTCCGCATTCTCGTTTGGATATTCGTTGAAACCTTTTCTCGGTAAGAATTTGTTTCACTTGGAAATTTTGCTTGAAGAAATCACGCACTCGGAATCTGTTACGATTTTCGCTTCTAAGGTGGATTAGTATATGACGAACCATGCGGTATACGACTGTCCTTATTGATTTTTGAGAGATTTTGTTATTTTACTCTATATACCTGTCATCCTATGGTTATTGTTAAACATACTGCTTTTTATACTATAAAATCTTCTCAGTTCTGAGTTCAGAATGCTGTGTTCAGCTGCTCCGGATTATCGGTTGAAATCCTGTTCCTTATCCACACATCTCTGGACTTTCGTTAATGTTTTGCCACCTGGTCAACGTCCGGACATTTGCGACCACATTACAGATAATCAGCCTATTTTCGGCCACTTAGATCGCATCTTGCTTTTTTCGCGCTTGGGTGTCCTACCAAACTTGACGAGCTGCGTGTGTGAGCCATTGATTACTATCTGGATTCCCTTCAATGAAATTAGTTCACCTTTTATCTCTTACATTAAACGATCGCGAAGCAAGTTCATCTTACAATCGCTAAGCATAGAGATGATTAATAAAAATGACAATTTTCAAATAGGCGACCAGTTGTCCGCTTTTTTACTATCAACCGCCATACAGCCATATCAACAATTTTAATAGGTTAAAAAGACCGATAAGTGTTTGATCGTTTCTGCACCAAACGACGAAAGGTACAAGTTTCGGGTTCATCATTTTAGGTTTCGGACTTCATTATTAATAATGGTGGTATTCCGTATTCGAAAAAATGAAACTTTTGCGCAAAGTTAATTTTTGATAAATTATTACAATTTAATAAGGACTATGTTATAGAAAATGACAGAAATAATAATAAAATTATTAAAGCCTCACAAGACAACTACAGCTTCATTTCGACAAGACAATTGGATAAAAGACTGTCGATTAAAGGATGTTTTGGAAACAATTTCAGGTGTGATCATCCGATACAAACCACTGATCTCCCTGTTAAAGTCGATCTTGACTAGACTACGTTCGTTGAATATGCGATCAAAACCACTGCATATACGGATGGTTACTAAATTAGCTACTCCACTAAATACTATTTCTTATCTTGTTGAATATTACGTAATATATCAAAGGAGAATGCCACATTGTGAGCCGCCTTTCGTGCTGTTTTCATCTAATAGTAAGAAAGATGTAGATGAAATGTGGGGTTCTCCTAATGTTCGCAATTCCATTATGCTCATATTTTTAGTAATCACGTGCTTCCTTTCACACGTTAAACTTTGTTTGAAAGCGTAATTTTTAGGTTTCAGAAACACACAACGCTTTAGATTTTCATCTATTTAACAGTAGTATGCGCGTGCAAAAGCACTCAATGCTTTCGCGTTTTTATATTTATTTATATCTCATGAATCTGACTGTTCGCTGTCATCAAGGATGCACTGGAACTTTAATTACAACGTTTCTTGAAACGGTGGAGCAAATGTAAACAAAGCTGCAGTAGATGTGTTATGGGTAAGCATGTCGAGATAAAATTTTGTTTAAACTCATGTGTTCCATTGCATGCACTTGGGGAGTGTATTTTTATATGTGATTAAGTTGGTATTATCAATCTCACCCGAGAGTTGCTTCAACGTGCAAGCCTTGGCCATTGTTTCAAAACAGGCGGATCCCGAGCGTACAATCCGTAACTGATTGTGAAAAAAGCTTGAATAGAAAATTGTGGAACAAGGTAAAATTATGGTTACCTTGGACAAACATCCCCCATAATTAGAGATAAATTCTTGCGCGTTATTGAGTCACACATTTTTCGGAATGAACTGGGTAGTTTCGCTGGGAATGAATATAAAGATAATAAATTCATACGATTGATTAAATTTCGTTGTGGATCTGTATCACATATTTCGTTTTGGTACCCTTTGTACGTGTAACACACTACGTGATTTGATTTTAGTTCTAGACGAAAGATATTAACATTTAAATCTTTTAGGCAGTGATTTCAACAAAATATTTCATCTATCGTGAGACATATTGCTCACTACAGGTTCTCCGACAAATTCATTTCATTGATTCAAAAAAAACAACAAATAATCTTTCTGAAAAACGTAAAAAATAACAGGATTTTATAAATGGCACAAAATCTTATTTTTTATTCAACCTAAGATTCGCCTTGACATCTATTTATAAATTGAATCCAATTTATTATGACATGTTTCTTTTTGAATAACTGCAACATGATTTATGCAAATCGCTTTTAGCAAAATCTCTAAACATTTATTCATTCTAAATATTGCGAACTGGTCATCATTTTGTACATTATTTACTTCAGTAAACTCGAGAGACCAAGGGATTAAGCCCTAAAATCATTTTGACAGGGTTTCACGTTATGTAACAGATTATTTTAATCTTATGATAACAAACAAAAAGGCTAGAATCACTAACAGTTTTTCAAACAATTTGAATCACGCCTATCAAACGAATTACGGTCAACAATAATCAAATAAATCGAGACTGGGTACGACCCAAATGGTCCTAATTGGTTTCGATCGCAAGTAAAGTCCCGGATTTCTTAACAAAACGTTAGGCTTTCAATAAATTGTTGCCTACGCTTTGCGAATCTTGGTATGTTCTTCCTTTAGTTTGAAAGAACTGGAAGCTAGCAGATTAACCTAAAATATGTACCCATAAATCATTTTGACAGTGTTTTCATTGGATAAAAAGTTCATTTTAGACAACATTGACGACTATAAACTGAAAAGCTAGAATGAGCAACAGTTTTCGAAACAATTTGGATTAAACTTGCCATAAATGAATAAAGCTTACAGTAAACCAATAAATTTATATAGGGTAAGTCTCAAATGGCCTAAATGTAGTCCGATCTCAAGAATAGCTTCAGATGTCAGAGTGAAATGTTAGGTTTTGAACAAATTGTTACCTACTGTTTGCAAATCGTACTATGGTGTTCGTTGAGCTGGAAAAATTGTGCTTCGAAAATCAGAAGAGTAATATAACTTTAACACACGGTTATGAAAAAGATGTTGATAAAAATCCTTTAGTGGTACCCGAAAAGATATTAATTGAATTAACGAGTATGGATTAATCCAAACAGTTCTCCGAAATAATAAACTCCATGAAGAAGATGTTCCCAACATCAGAATGCTATTTGCTCGTATACAGAATGTGCCATGAATTAAATATTTGGTGCAACGATAGATCAACTTATAGAAAGTAACGGACTTTTGTCATTTGACAAACATATATTTCGCAAAATTCGTTCTTATCCAACAAACTTACTGACAAGCTTAGACGATTGAATGTGTGTTATAAATGCAAGCGGTGGTATTCGTGACCGCTAGCTTGACATTCTAATGCTTTTGACACAGTCAATCATAATTTATTCCTAAACGGGATACAGAAACATGGTGTTTTGGGGAATCTATGTAAATAGATACGAGACTGATTTGGTTTAAAATACATCTGAATTCATGTGGATGGTCTAATCTCAAAGCAAATCGTTGTCACTAGCTGGGTTCCGCAAGGATCACTGCTAGGAAGATTACAGTTCCTCGTCTAGCTGAACCATGTATCAACACTAAATTACAGCTAGATGGTTCTTTTGTCTGAAGACATAAAACCACTGAGGCGAAGAAGCAGATGGATTATTAATTTCTGCTACAAAACGACCTGCAAATTTGCACGGCTGGACGTCCGTAAACAAGTCATAAGGATCACCGACATACAGGCTATTCTCACCAAAACAAGCGCGTAGACCGAATCCTGAAATACACGGCCGAAGAAAAGTACCTCGATGTCTTGGGATGCCATAGTTTTAAACTGGAAACTGTTCACAAACGCGTCTCTCGTCTACCATGCATGTTACGACGTGTCTTTGGAAGTTTTCTTGGGTTCTCTGCTTCTAATGATGAACACTTATATAGATCCGGTTTAACACTATGCTGATCAATATAGACATTCTGAATATAGAAAGATAGTTTGCTTCTAAACCGCGTATATCATCGAGATTCTGACATTGTCGAAGGTTTTCATAATATACCATTAGTGGAGCGCCTTAGACGAGTGGACATGAAGGATCTTCCACGAATGAAATGAGTGGCGATCTTATAGGAAGAAAGTACTCCTGACAGATTCGCACCCGCTGGATGATTTATCCCAACTTTGATCTAGTAGCAGCAAGCGAGGTCGTGAATGAACGTTGTAAATACCACACACTCTTAACCAAACTACCGCAGATATTTTTTATTCGGTGCGTGTGTGTTTCTTATGGAATTCCCCACCTGCCAATTTGGTAAACTCCAACAGTTTCGCTATATTCAAACCGAAACTTCACGACTACATGCAAGCTAACAATGATATTGTCCCACCTATTAGCAAGTTACCAAAGTCATGAGGACCGATTTATTTCATATATGTTTCTACTTGTGGTTGAACCATAAATCTTGAATCTTGAATCTAGATTAATCTTTTCCTAACAAATTAGTCTGTTCAACCAGAACCCCTAATATTTTAGAGACAATAATTATTTGAATCTGGCTTACGTGAAAAAATGAACGAAATACGGTATCTAGTTTAGCGCTAATTACTGTGGCATAATTTGCAGTACACGTGCATGTCTGAAATGAATTTTTGTTTCGTAATTGCTTTTCGTTTTCCGGAATTGTTCATTATGCAAACGCCAGTAGTATTACATAATATGTAATGATAGCATTAGGGTTTTATACTATTAATAGTTGAATTTATATTGGGAAAAGATTGGCAACTATATTCATCAAAAATACGCGAAACTGGGATTGAAACCATATGTATAAATCAGTGAATTTCGACGTGATTTAATTGATATGACTACGGTGTATAATTTTATAATCCCTCGCAAAATTATTCTAAACAGATTATTGCTGGCCACTTTCAGTCGATGTCGACCATGGATGTACGTCACAATCGCATGACGTTTCAGGTTTCAAAGCTTTGCGAATGGCTTAACAGTCCGATTCGGGAGGAAAATTCTCTCCAGCAGCGCTTGCAACGATAGGCAGAACTTGGTCGTTGGGTGTCAGTTGCACGCCGGCGGCGTGATCAGCGTTCAGCAGCCAAGAGCTGTATCTGATCCCCTCCAGCTGGCCGAAGACGAATTACACAATGCCTCCAATATCAGCGGTCATGAGTAAGTTCTTCCCAACTTTCGGGGTCAATGCCAAGACCATTCATATCTCTTTTGCAAACACCCAATGATGGACTTCCTGATTGCAAGTCACCATAGAGTAGATCTTTTGGAATACGATCATCTTCCATTCTGTAGACATGGCCAATCCGCCACAAGTGGCGCTGTCTTAGTATGATGAACATGCTTTTTAGACCAGATTTTGAAAGTATTTCAAAATTAATTACTTTGTCTATCCACGATATGTTCAATATACGACGGATGCTTCAGAGAGGGAAGGCATTCAGTTGTCTTGCGTGGGTGGGTTAGGTTTCACTGCTGTAAAGGAAAGCATTTAGTACGTACGCGGTGTAGACCACCATTTTGTGTTTACGGTCAACTTGCCGTTAACTTAAACACGAGAGTTCGATTGGGACTAAATAACAGCTGCTCTGCCAATACTTTGATCAATCTCCGTGTCCAGCGAGAAGTTATCCGCAATTTTTGAACGAAGATGTGTGAAATGATGTACTGGATCAAGCTGACAGTTTATAACAGTGATGATTGGAATCTATACAATGCCTCGATTAAGGACTTTAGTCTTGTCCATTTTGATTGTTAGCCCAAAATCTTTGTATGCCAACGAGAAAAAGTCCATTAGCGACTGGAGGTATTCATGGGAGTGAGCAAAAATGGCTGCATCGTCGGCAAGAAGCAGGTCACGGATTAGCGCATCCCGTGCCTTTGTTTGTGCTCTCAAAGGGTTCAGGTTGAACAGCCTGCCATCACTTCGCGTGCGTAGGTAAAGGGCTTCTATTTGCGTCTTAAAAGCGTGCTACAGAAGCAGAGCAAAGAAAATGGACTGAGCCCTTCATGCATGAGTGGAACGAAATAAGGAGTTCGAGCAGTCTTAGGGGGCAGCCTATAAAATCAAGCATTTTTAAAAGACCCTTCCTGCTAACCTAGTCAAATGACTTTTTTAAATCTATGAAAAGAGTGTATAATGACATTCGCTGTTCCTGACACTTTTCTTGAAGTTTTCTCAGGGAGAAAATCATGTCAACGATTGATATTCCGCTGCGAAACGCCACATTGAGATCAGAGTGTAAACTATCGCAGCTAAAATCGTTGTAGCAGGATATGTAAGGACTTGAAACTAAACAATTTGCCTACAACGTTCAGAAGTAAAATTCCTCTGTAATTGTAGCAGTCGCTTCGATCACCCTTATTCTTATATAGCGTGATGATATTTGTGTCTCGCGTCTTTTGTGGGACACACTTTGCTTGCCAGTACCGAAGAAACAAATGGTGAAGAGACTGTAATAATGCTATTCTACAGCAATTGATGAGCTCATGTGAAATTTTGTATGCAATAGAGGCCTTCCCATTCGTTAAGCGGTCGATTGCCATATTGAGCTCATCAGGATTAGTGTTAGTATTTAGATGTTCAATGGTTGGCAGCCGCCTAACATTTTTCAAGTCCATTCGCTAAAACCGAGCTGACAATATAGTAGAGAGAGGAGAAAAACTCTACCTATCCGTTAATCTGCTGAGTTTTGTCGTCACTCGGGTTACCAGATACCGACATAATGGGAGCCGTTTTAAGTTTGTTTTAACCAATGGCTTTCTTGATCCCATTATACATACCGTGAAAATTTCCACTATCCGCAGCTTTTCGGATACTGAGGCTAATGTCAGTTCAATAGTCATTTGCACATCGTCTTGCAGTTTGTTGGACATTATTTCTAGCTGATCTTAGAAGTCGTAAGTTTTCATCTGTTGGCATACCTTTTAACTTAGGGAATGATGACCGTTTCTCATCCAACACAGCAGTCATCTGAGAAGCTTCCTCTTCGAACCAGTAGCTCACTCGAGCTTTCTTCGGAACGTAAGTGGAAAGTGCGAGTCATCATATGAAGCTTTTTAGCGATTCCCAGTTTTCTGAAACAGATTCGAGTGGACATGTCTTGTTTAACTCGGCTGTGATGGCTTTTGCAAATCGCGCAGCTAGATTACGTTCGCACATGCGAGTGACGTCTATCCTTCCCTTAACAGACCGTTTGGTGCAGTGAAATCTCGACTGGGAATGCTTCAGGTTTGCACAAACCATTGAATGTTCAATGTCACAGTCTACGCTTTGATATGATCTGGTGATGAGTACGATTCCTATATTAGTGCGTTCAACAGATAATGCAGCTTAATATATTGTGTATCTCACATCCCCAAAGAACCACGAGGTTCAAATACAGAATCACACGATGATTCATTGGTCACGCATTTAAAGTGCTTATAAACGAACAATCTTTTTGGTGTTCACATCCTCATCACGTACTCACCTCAACCGGTTTATGGATGATAGCCACCATCAATTTGGGACAGTAAGATCAGGTTCTGTGAATCTTTAAACAGTGGTAATGTTGTAAACGAAGTTATATTTGAATGCCCCTTCTAATTAGATCATGCAGCTTTTGAGCAAAGTAAAACAAATCAACTTTACCTTATTGCTAAGAAAACGGACACGATGACAGTATTGTTAATTGAACCCAATGAAAACAAGGAATCAAATTCAGCGGAAAACAAAATAATAGATTTTCTCGTGCATAATGTATGCATAAAAATCCCCAGAGATAATTTGCAACATCTCTAATACGAACTACCACCGAGGTATTTCAACTAGTATGCAAAAAAGAAGCAGCACGAAAAACGCGGATCATATTTACGAAATAAATTTCGACACATTTGTCGAAAAAAATATTCCTGATTGTTTCCTATGTTTCCGCCAAGAAGCTGTTTTCAGATGCATGTCTTGTCTGCTAGGCGAACATTTGGAAGTTTTACCCCGTTTGTTTTCCTCTCAAGATTAGTATTTATCTATAAACCCGGTTCTAAATTATGCAGCCCAAGCCCAGATACCATTGCTCCTGAAATATATGTTACTACTGAACCGCTTATATCATGAGATTCTGAGCTCGTTCATGGTTTTAAAAATATGTGTGTATCCATTCGTACATATACTAAGTCTCTGTGGTTGTTGTAACGTTAATGGCTTTATCAATCATATATCTTGAATCTAACGAAAACATTTCAGTTGTCGAATCACACATTGTTGTTTTTTCTAACGTCTTATAAAAGCTAAATGACTAAGACTCATTTCACACTTTCTATCTCATTAAAAACGATTGATAAGCGGCCCAGGTGATTGATTTTGTCGCAAGAAGTGGATTTAAACCTGCGAATTTTTGTTTCTGCGTCGGTCAGATAAACTTGCTGTCAATCTCGACTGCGGTCCACGATAAGAAGCCTTCTATTCGATCACTATGATGTAAGAATTTATGCAACAGTTTCCAGTTTCGAACGCGTAATGAAACATTTTTATGCGAAATAATAAGTGTAAAAGTGGCAAATAATTTAAAGCTTATTAGGCGAAATTTTTGAAGACTGAACTTGCGTAAAATATACCCTTTCGATAGACACTTTTCAGATGTTTGAATCATATATTATGTTAAATACATGACAAAATGAAATAAAGGAATTTGAATATAAAACGAAACTTTGAGTGGCAATGTGTTACGTTACAAGCTATCAACCCTGATTCAAAATCATTCGATGCAATCTTGTGGGTTGACAAAATTGTGGCACCCTTTTTTTGGGGGGAAAATCCACATAAACTGATTAACTCAGACATTAATTTTAAAGAATTCATTTGATAATGGGGTTCGAATTAGTTTTCAACCTAACCGAGTGTGACATCCTCTCTCGGGAAACATTTTTTTAAATAAACCCCATTCTCTGGTTTCAATGAATATTTTTTGGGGAATTGAAACGACGCGTAAAATCCTATTTTGAATGTCTCCTGGTCGAATTTGCGTGTAACGTAACGCTTCATTGAACTTTAAACCACTCGGAATATTTACAGTAAATGTGTTCGTTCCGGTAAATTGTTTGATGGAAGCATATACGATATTGTTTTTTATTCGTGGGGTTTTGAACTTTCACAATACTGTAAAGCATTAGAAGCTTAACTATATGATGAAGGTGGAGGGGTGTCATATATATTGTGCAGTAAGTACGGCAATATGTATTTTGCTTTACAACTTTGTATGCTCAGATTGTTGAAAGCCACTGTCTTGCGAAACAATGCTTCCAACTTTAGAAGTGCTTGTAAAGTCGATATTGTGAGCAATGTTTCAATTATCTCTCCATCTGTTTGTCAAGCTTTCGCTTAAACTATTTAATCCAATAAGATTTAGTTGTCTAAAGTTCTTTCGTTAGTTCAATTATGGTGGAGTGTGTTGTGACGGAAACGCCTGCACATGAATATATTCGTTCATGGTTATGGGTTTTAAACCCATTAAAAGGTGTTTGGACACAAGTAATTGAAACAGGTTGAGTCGTGGAAGCCTCATCAAAAAGGGGCATACAAGCGCTCCTGTTTACCATTTATCCACTGTTTAAGGACATGCGGATCCTGATCTACTGTCTTCTATCTGCTGAGCGGCAAAACAAGAACGAAAACCGTTCGCTGGGGGTGTGTGGACGGAAAAGCATGCAAATGAATATTAGGTCTTTATATGTTTTATCCAGCTTCGCTTAAAACTAATCTTACCTCACTGGATTTATTCATCCTACGTCTTTCATATACTTCCATTTGATGGAGTCAGGTGAAGTCCGATCGGAGTATCCAAGATGGATGTGATATCGGTTGTGATTACGTCAGGTAAATTGTGTGGAAAATCACGTAGCCTGTTCTAAAGTCGATAACGTTAAATGCACCGTTTTCAGGATGGCAAAAATATCAAAAATATCAAAAAATGTCATTATCAAACGTTAAAAAATATTTTCTATATAGGCATCTAGTGATTTTTCATATGCGTCAATTGTTTCAGATTGTACCACGTGAGTAGATATACTGTTCAACGATTAAATAATGCGAACGGAAAATGCGTATTTGCAAAAGTTCAACCTTCTATGCTGTTGGTAAAGTTTAGACGGGTGACCACGCAGATGTGTGTTGTGGGAAAGATAAAAGATAGCTGCATGGATGATTTGTTTGGTTAAGCACTGTCCAAATGAAGATTAGTGCTCCTCGTTGCCGTCTGTATTGGGTTGAATGCAATTTCAATATTCTAAGTCGCATTTCTTATGGATAATTAGAAAGTCACAGGACGAGCTTTGTCGATCTGCGTGTGGAGTTTCCAATAGCTGAATGTCTTTTTTCAGTCAAGGATCCCATGCCGGTATAGTATAATAAATATGAGGGCGGGTGTAGGTTGAAATCAATTGACAGATTATATTGGAGTCAAAACAAATCGGAGGTTCTGAGGATACCCAAGTTCTCTCAGCTTTTGCTGGGGTAGGAGGGACAGTGCAGAAGAGTTTCTAAGTCAGAGCTAGATAATCACGCCTAATCTTTTTTCGGAGAAGCGGGTTTTACTAACAATTCAATACAAAAAATCTATAATATTCGTTGTTCAACTTGCTGTTGAGCGATAATAAGCTGTATTTAGAGGCATTCCGTGGCATTTCGTTATCTATGGACCCGTCATAAATCATGCCGAGAGCCCGTTGCAGGTTCCGAATATCGGTTGTTTATATTGCACCGTCGCTTTGCGCCATCAGCGAAAATAATCCCTGGTGACTGTACTATAGTAGGCAAGTCATTTATATATATTAGAAACAAGAGCGGTCCGAGAACAGATCTTTGTTGGACACCACGGGCAATATGAATCGATTCGGATAGCTCATTTTTCACTCCATATTTCATACCAACGAAACCGGTGCTAAACCTAGGCGATCCGATAAGGCATGTGTAAAAATAAGTAGATGAACAATTTTTGCGCTGTTTGATAAGGTTGGTACGACCAACCTGTTAAATAACATTTGCCCACACACACAGGGATAGGGTTAAAATCATGGGGATGAAAAATCCTCATTTCATTGCATTTTCCTCACACAACTAATCCGATGGTTTCAAATCTCGACAAAATCCAAAAGGGTACCCGTTTCATAAACTTCAACACCAAATATGTTAGCCCTATTGACCAGGCATTGATTAAAATTAATATAAAAAAATAAATAATAGCAAATGAGAAATTTATTTAAACAATGAATTGAATAATTGATAAAAGGAACCGGTATGATCATTTTCGGTTTCCAGATTAAAATGATAATTCATTCTTGTTGCAAAGGAGAGGTGCGAGACAAATTCAGGTAACCAAACTGAACTACATCCAAATAAAATCGATAGTATCTTAGTCAACATCTTTTTTCCCGTCAAGAAACTGACGGTGTACGATCACAATGTTTATATTACCTCCAGGACAACGTTATTCTTATTTAACAGTTCAAAGTTTTCCGTTCAATGCAAAAACAACAATGTCCCACTATTTGGTTCATCTGATTTTTTCTGCATTTTCGAACTTTTATTTGATTGATTAATTTATTGACATTTAACCCTTTTTGTTTGTTCTTGAAATTTTTTGAAGAAAAGTGTACGAATGTGCAATCGATTGGAATATGTTTGGGACCGATTGTGTATTCATAGTGCAAAGAAATGTGAGTGCAATCGGCGCAATCGGCACCGATGCGAAAGTAAATAGTTTTTATTCACCTTATACCTACTAGTTAATTAGATTTTTGTTTATCTTCGAAAATAACTTAACCTTAGCCCCGTTAGTTATGTACTTTTACGCATGTGGGCCGTTGTCTCAACTGACCTTGACCGTTGTAATGTGTTGCTCACATCCCCCGAAATTACCTTGACCGTGCTCACTTGTATTAAATTGACATTGATACACACTAAAAGGAAAACTGACCACTGATCTTGGTCATTCCCACGAGACGCGACACACTGTAGGCGTACTATAGCCTTTTTAGCGGTAAAGTCAAATGAGTGGTGGGGGTTGACTACTACTTAGTCATGTTCCCTGTCCTGACTATCACCCATGGCCTGACGAAGCTTCTGTGTCCGAAGTGAAACGTTACCCAAAAACTGCTCTAACCGATGGCTTTCAAATTTGTTTGTACGAATGTGATTTCGCGCACATAAAAATCGAAATATACTGAAGCTGCGAGAAAAAACCCACTGGCAATCGTTTTGAATAAATTGAGCACATATTCACATTGGAAAAATTGCATAGTCATGCTATTTTCCCACGAATTGATTGAAAGAGCGTCTGCCAATTGGCTGCAGCGTGAACCAAACGAAGAGAGCATCAAAAAATGCTTACGTAACTCAAAGCAAATTTAATAATTTCCAGACTTGTGACCGCAAACGTGATTGAACCTGCCACGGTTTGTTCACAGTTTCCCGGCAAGAAATATTGGGGTGAACCGAGATAAAAATAATCTAATTTACCTCAACGTCGCAACTGTACATTAACAAGCGTTGTATTTTTTGCTGAATTTGCGTAATAGTCGGGTCTCTCCTGTATACTGAGAAATATATTTTAGACCCGTGTTGTAAATGATGGTATTACTATTTTTCGCAATATCAGGCGTTATGGGTGTTTGTTGACAAGTTCATTAGGCAATTAGCTCACAATCTTGACACGGCAATTTTACTATTATCTTATCCATTGCTTGAACAGAGATTGTCAATGTTGCTCAGTTTATTTAACTCAACGCAGACAAATGAAGGATTGACGGATACTGCCCAGATTAAACAGAGCTCTTGGCAAGAATTTCGTGCTCCAGGTCATTTTATCCATTGAATTGGCCTTTGTACACAAATGTTTAGGCCTCAATACAGTTCTTAGTGGTGTCGATGTGAATCACAATTGTTGAAAGCAGTTACGTACGCAGTTTAGCGTAAACAAGCTCCAGGGGAGGCTGAATAACGTGGGCTAGTCTGTGGTCATTCTGGTTCCTCGTGTTTTTATATCATTTCAAACTCCACTAAGCATGCCAGCCGACCTGGAAAACGGGACTTATTACACAATCTATTAGGAGGGCAGTCCACCGTATCGGTTAATTACCGCACTGTGACGATACTTCTAGAGTTTTCCGACTAATGGAAAGTTTGGTTTTCGCCAAAAAATGTGATATCAAGCATTTTGAAATCCATAAAATTCTCTTACAAGAAAAATCACATTCATGCTTAGCTTACTTGCTCACGATTCTAAACGATTAGATGTAAATTAGATGAATGGTGTTGCGTACATACATGTTACGTGGATATGTCTAAAGCTTCTGATCATTTTGACCAGTATTCACTCTTTCGTAAGATTCAAGATGTGTGCATTACTTGGAATATGCTTGTTTGATTTTTTAGTTATCAGTCTGAACACAATGCCGATTTCAGTAAAGATGGCTAAATTTCTCGGTGACTAGCGGAGTCCCACAGGTTACATACTTGTTTCAATTCTGTTCCTAATATTTATAAATGATCTACAAAAATACGTAGAGGGTAAACTGTCTACGTTCGCTTGAATTTAGCAGTGCGAAGGATAACCTAATTTACAATGCAGTCTTAAATATTCGCATCAATAGTCAATCCAACAAGCTACATCCAATTTCGGGAATCGAGCAGTGATCCGGTGGAAAAACCTTTCCTGTTCTCGAACGACTTTTACTACGAATGACTTGAGTGGACTATATCATAGGAATATGTTTGCATCTGTGTCTACGTAGAGCTTTTAATGGATATAGCAAAGCCTTAGATACTCCCTAGGTTTGCGTTCCAATCCTGTTTACATATTCGATGGGCTCAAACGTTCAACATTCCTCGAAGTCAATCTTGGTAAAGATGCTGGTGACATCTTCCTCTCTGTTACTACGTTATCAGCTACATGAATAGGGACTCAAAGTCGCAACCTGACTTTTCAGTGACATTCCCTTTCATTAATTTTAAAAACCAATCGTGATTCAATTGGTAGGTTAACGACATCTTCATTTTTTACATTTGAATTCGTCTAAAATGTGACTGTATTACGTTCTCCGATGCAACCCGTTCGATCAATAATCCTGTCGCCGTGTAAATAAAACAATGATTTGAGTGGTGGTATCATTCTGCGTGCATACAAAAGTTAGGACACATCTGTTGTCTTTTTGGGTAATCATGACTGCCATGGCTGAATTCAATTACATTTTCAAGATCAGTTTATCAAGTTTGTAGTAATAGTCACTTGCGGTAATTTCGAATAACGCCCCCCTAAAATGTCTTGCCCTGGCTGTTATGAAATGTTTGTGGTATATTGTAGAAATAATTCAGAGGGATGACATATCATGCAACGCAACATGTTGCGAAACAACTTCGGTATAACTATCCATGCAAATTGACACATTTAATAAGATTGTACTGTCTATCTAACAGTATTCTAACGCCGTTCTCCTAGAATGTTGAAACACGAATCAGGTTTTGCCTTATTTGGCAAGTATTTCGATATTTAAACACTTCGGTGCTAGCCATAAGGTACCTGCTAAGATCTGCTAGGCATTGCTATTCAGGAACTTCAAACAGAATCATATCAGCATTGTTATACTTGAATGCCTCTGTTACATAGGGTTCGTACAAAAAATCACGTTGTTCAATCATAGAATCACATAGTGATTCCTGATCAATCACTCAAGGCGCTTATAGATGACCGAAGTAATGAGTTGCTCACATCCCCAGCACTGAAACTGATCTTACTGTTTCCACCTGATGACGGCAAACAGCGATAAACCAGTAGTGGAATGTAAATGCAGGGGGTGCGAGCAACGAATTTCTTTGGAATCAGATCAGGTCAATCAGCACGAGCAGGTTTCCTCAACAACCCTCGTTTAACGCCTTACGCTCGAGCCTCGTAGCTCACGGCAATTCTGCCACCAGCGGTCGCAACAGTATATGATTTTCCGCTAGTTTCCGGAAGATAACGTTGTTTGGCTTGCACCATATCGATTAGTATGAAGATTCGATCAATAATAACTTTAATATATTCGCCGCATGCATTGATACACGGCCGAGAACCTTATAGGTTCGAATCCGGATATGCAACTCATATTCCATTACGGTTCTAGATTTTATATAGGTCACAAGAGAACGTGGAGTTTAGCAGCTTTCCTGTATATCTAATTTCAGAAGTCAGAATTTTTATGGCAGAAAAGGCAATAAGATAACAAACAAAGCGGGAAGACTAGGTATTTGTAGTGAAAACATATAACCTTCCGATAGTCAATAGAGGCAGTCACATAGCGCAGGGTTCGCCGAGTTATGAATTGAAAACCACGACTGATACCGTGCGTATCTTTTTTTCTGCTAATGATTTTAATGTGTAATAAATTCTAAACTAGAAAAATATTTCCGGTGACCGGGCTATTGAATATACATTTGAACTGAGCTAAAGTAAATGCCAAAACAACTCGGAAACATTTTTAGTTTCTGGTCAATTGATTCAATATTCTTCGTTTCACTCTGTCTATTTTTAACACATCCGCGACAACGTTGTTTGAATTACAAAATATGTGTGTTTGTCTCGTTCACGGATGTTTATTTAAACACATTAAATCAATTCTAATTAATTCCCTATTGAGACAGGATTATTTTGATATTTATAAATTCAGAAAGCATTCTCGTTCATTTCCTCGTATGAATAACTTTTACCGGCATTAAGTATAAGCAGAGTATGTATATCACTCATTGCCCAGCCATGCTGCCTACAGCACTGTCTTTTTGAGGTCCCAATTCTACTTACATCTGTCCAGCTCCATTACATGAATGTCACTGAAAATTTTCTACCCTTCGTTTTGACATATTTTGTATCCAGTTTCAACTGGAATAATAGATAGCAAAATCTTTCAACTTGAGCATACGTTGGATTGACAATAAGCTCTGAATGCCCAGAGAGATCATTGCTACGACATCCTTTACGTGGAATTTATCGAAAAGTAAACGAAGGAAAGAATAATCGCAAAAATCTTGGCACCGAAATCTTGATGAATATATGATGAATATGGATCTGGCTACAGAGAATGCATTGCCGCAAGATGTTGTATTTTCGGGATCAGAAGTGAAGTTCAAGGCATATTTGATTTCATGTCAGCTTGGTGGATGATGTCAAGCCGATCTGGTTGTCACCACAAAGACGCCTTGTTTTGATGTATCAGCATTCAAAAAAGTTAGTGATGAAGCTCACACGGGAATCGCACCCTTTGCTTCAATCAAAAAGAAAAAGAGAAGAGAAAATCATGACCACTTTACCATTGTTTCAATGTTCCCTGAAACTGATCTAACTGTCTCCACCTGACGACGGCAAACAGCCAGAAACCGGTAGTGGTGTGTAAGTGCTGGGGATGTGAACAACACAATAGATTGGTCTTTTATATACGCCTCGAGCGCTTGGCCAGGAATCACTTTGTGTTTCTGCATTTGAACATTGTGGTTCTTTGAAAGAACCCTATATAACAGTGGCATACAAGTATAACTTTGTTTACCACTTTACCACTGTTTCAAGGCTCACTAAACATGATCTTACTGTCTCCACCTGATGACATCAAACAGCCAGAAACCGGTAGTAGTTTGTAAGGGAATGGGATTTGAGCATCACATTATATTAGACACTCATGACAATAACAGAAAACAGAAACTAATGTATATTTCATGTTGGTGGTTTGTGCCAAACCTGTGACTGAATGCGGAAGGATGTAGCTACAACCATTCCACTATGTATTCACAGGTGTTTAGAATAATTGAGTTAAGCTTGTTATTTTCAGCACTCTGAGGTCGGTTTTTCTCTTCAAGGAGAAAAATTCAGCTGATTGGAGGTTTTGATTTGGTGTAACGCGCAGCATTCAACAACCTTTTGCACAACATGAAATCAGAGACCAAGGTGAAGAAATTTACAAAGAATTGAGTAAAGCAAAAATTTTCAAAAGTTTAGCCCCTGATACAGGAGCTTCTTTCTATGAAAAATGTCAGTAAGAAAGTAGTTCAGTTTTAAACTGTATATCCCAGACCAATCTCAAGTTACATAAGATAGACAGGTGACATCTAGCTTTGTAAATGCAATTCAAACCTAAAACCTGTCAATGTTGACACTTTTTGAGAAACAAAGCTTCTGTATCAGAAATAAAACATTACCAAATTTGCTCTAACCGATTCATTACAAACGGATTTTTTATGACTATTGATTCGCGATCGTTTTGAAAATGTATATTTTATTTAAGAAATGTGTTGCTTACATCCCCCGCACTGACACTAACTTGCAAATAACAACCAATTCACAGACTGAAGAATTATGTCAATGTGGTTATCATGCATAATTTTTAGTGAAAACTTATTTTTTATTTTTGATGGTCTTCTGATTGATACAGAGTTGTCACATATTTGTCTGGATTGAATTGCTGAAGTTGCTGTACGAATCGCGAAAACCCCAAGCTGGTGATTGATGAAAAGACAAATCCATCAAATGGCTTTTTTAGCATTTGAGTTTCTAACGATTTTGATCCCATGGGAGTTTACCGTCACTTGGCCAAGGTGTTTCATTCACTTTGCAATGAGTTACGCCGGTGAAAGCTAATGGTTTTGTAACAAAACTCATTTATGACCAGCCAAGTAGTACCGACTAGATTTGAATTGAGGACGACATTGCAGATCCAACCAATTTGGTTTTACGCGACTTTTCTCTCTATTAACGTGACACATTGCTAACCACATGTAGAGCTCTCTGAGTTCGGCATTTTATAGTGTAATGAATGTTAAATTTATAAACAGCAAACTTATAATTCAATCAGATCTACGCGTTACACGGATTCATTCTGGTAACCTGCATCAAAACTAGATATTTAATTTTACCAAGTTTTTCAATAGTGGAAGCCAAATTCCTCTTTTTCCAAAATGCACAGATAAACTCAAGTCCAACACACGAAATTTTAATTACTGATTCCGATTAGCAAACGTAGCCTAAAAACCGGCCGTAGAATGTTAGCGATGAGTAAATAAGTCGAGGAAAAAATTCAGACTGAGTTTGCGAAACTGATAAACATGATTATTAATTGGATCTGACCTTCAAAAGTAATATAGATAATGCTCGATACACTTCGGGTTAGATTTTGACAGAATGGCTTCACTTTCATTAATTTAATGGCCAACAAACGCGTTTAAATTTTAAGACGATTTAAAATTCTGCTTCTATCATGCCTGCGGTTTTTATTTCTGAGACGTCTATTTCCTCGATAGCTAGCGTGATTTATTCGAACGTTTGTGCAGCTATATCTCATGCATTTTCAATCTTAGCCATACGGTACGTGAACTGACATGTCGGAAGATATTGGTTGTAATCTAACAGTCAATCATTTCATATTACAATAGACTGGTCGTATTCGCAATTCAACTGTGTCGGTCGCACGAAATATGTGTAGGAACGAAATGTTTCCTTCATTTGGATGCTTTGAGGTGGAATATATGATCAAATTATATCGTTTAAAACGGAAACGATTCAATCTTACCGGTAATTTCTCAGAAATGATTGAACTTATACAAAATATCATTAATAATTCAGTAGTATGTTTTTTGATGTTAATCAGCGAAGTTTAGATAAAGCAAAGTGAAATGTTAAAGTGTAAAATTGTCCAGGCTTGCGGCGTTCTCACGATTCACGATTCAATATTCGTGATAAAAAACAAATAGCTGTACAATACTAGAGGATGAACGTACAAAAGTTAAGTAAATTGGTACTTTCAAGTTTGCGTCCATATGCTTCAAAAAGGAGCAAAAGTATTTGCAACTTTGACATGGAGAGAGGTAATTTCGACCGGAAATTAACGTTTGAGTAATTTTTATTCCATGTATATGTGTGTTAGAAGGAATCACTAAGGGTTTACTGTAGACTGGAGTCAACGCAGTATTATTCAACATAAAATTCCTAACGTTTGTTTAAGCATCATTTTGTATGATGAGGAAGCAATTTCTGGCGGTAAGCTGTTCCAAAATAGCACACATGGACAGCGTTGCAAACGTGAGATTTGAAAGTTCAGGTTGTGACTGCGGATCTGGAGATTGAAACCAATTTTAAAGAGGTGTCTGAGTTAGTGGGACCCCGTATGGATTATTCGATATGTCAGGAATAGGTCAGCTCGGATGCGTCTGCGCTCGAGAACATTATCCAAGTCTAGCTAGTCGCAGCGCAAAGGGTAGATTATGCAATCTAGTAACCATTTTAGTTGCCTTATGATAATTCCTTTCGAGGAGCGAGATATCTTTTATCACCCAATGTGTCCAAGCTTATACTGTATAGTAATCAACGATATGTATGTATGAATGGAGAGCATTTGACAACGAGTGCGATGAAAAACGTACGCAAATTCGTCTGAATAAGCCGAGTACGCTGTTTGCACGCTTATATACGGCCTCACACTGCAGACTTTTCTTCAAATTCGGGCACACTTAGATCGTTTCCGCGATATACTCCACACAAGCGTGTGACTACCAAGTACGTTTGAGAGCGGAAAGGGTTTCCCAACCTGCAAGATTTTGCACTAGCTTGATCCAATTTTGGACCATTAAAACGTTGAATTAAAACGTTGAATTTGAAATAAAATATCCCTCATTTAATTAGCTCAGATGAGTGAGTTGTTAGTCTGTTTCGGTGGATATCGATTAAGGATGTACATCATAAGCGCATGAAGCCTTCATGCACTACAACTTTTTGAATGACTAAAATTTCCGATTCGGGAGGAACAATCTCTATCGTGGCTCTCTCAGTTATAGGCAGCACACAAACAAACGATATCAATTGCACACTGACAGCGTAATTTACGATTATCAAATGTGAGCAGTATTGGTTCATTCCCAGCTTCAAAACAGCATTGTACGCAGTGTCTCTAATGTCTGCGGTCACGAGCAAGTTCTTCCCAACTAGTAGGGTCAATTTAAAAGTTTTCATATATTTTTTGTAAACATCATTGTTACACAAGTGCTGTCTACCCAATGGTTGACTTCTTGATTTAAACTCACCAAAGGGTAATGTGTTCGATGTGTAATCCAATGAATAATTATTTATATCTATCTCTTGTTAAAATTCAGTGGTTCATTCCAGAATGTACTTGATAAGGAAACATAGATAGTTCTCTAAAATTACGTTTATGCAATTAATTATTGTGTTGCTCGCACACCACGTACTTCAAGATGAAGATGAATAATAAAACGACTTTATCCGTGAACAGGAATTTTCCGAAATTAAATTAACTTCTCAACAAAGTTAAATAAGTGAAATGTATGAAGCCACACTAGACTAATCCAGGCAAATTGCCGCACAAAAAATACTGTAGTTAGGCAAAAATACTGTCAGGTTACCTAGAAATTAGCAAATGGAGTTTGAAAAATGACAAGAAGATTCCGAAATCAGTTTTAAAATTGTCTGGTGCATCTTCAAATCTGGAACAGTCATCGTTAGATTAACCATGTATCGAGCCAGGTAAGGTACAACAGAGTTTCTGAATTTATTACTTGTACGCCACAACCGGATTCTGACGTTAGATTCAGTGATCCTTGTAAGATTGGTAATATGGTTAAAAAAAAACTTCGTAGTATGAAGTCTATTTAACAGTGGCTTTCAAGTATGACTTTGTATAATCGACTAGGTTCAGTATGTTTGAGAAATGAAAATCCGAAGAAATTTTGTGATTTATAATTCATTGAGTCTACCAAGACGTGGTTGAGTTTCTAATAGATTTGAATGGCTAATTGGGATATATGTGATGAGTTCACACTCATATTATAAATTTTAGTGAACTGGAAATCCCTCTTTGAATGCTAGTACACGGAATATGAACACATCCAAACATATGAGAATTACCGCCAAGACAATGACAGCACATGGGATTTGTTAAGTTTGATTTCAACAAATTGTAACGACTGATGCCAAAGATGATATTTAACTATTTTTAAGCCACAAAAATAACGTTAAATCTCACGGTACGCCTTTTCGTTTAAATGAAAATACTGAGATGTACACGATACAGACTGCGTCGAAAAGAAGTTCAGGAAAATAGAACATATGATTTATGATGAACCGCTAGAAGAAGGGTTTATTTAGTTTTTAACAGAAATGAAGAGCTATTTTCAGTCCTTACTCCGTATTTTCATCAATCTCATCAGTTTTTCACACCAAGTGGAACTGCTTTTGTTCAACCGACTGAGGTGGTGTCCAGCCAGTCACATTTCCAGTTTTCTGACCACAAAGTCAATGAATCTAGTTTCAAAAGAGAATGTGATCTCGTGGATTTACACATTGTACGCAATTCAATGTAGCCGGTCTTTAAACAGCAACCTTATTAGATTCGATTTATCGTTGGAAGTTTTGCATAATTGGTAAACTTAACCTTTTATGATATATTAAGTATTCAGTATCGTGTTCCATGAGTTGAATTACACCCACAAAATCTGTTGTGTCTTTAGTCCTTCGAGGCCCCTATCACGAGTATTTCCGAAGGCTATCAAAGTTGCTTCAATGAAACCTCTTTCAGTTAAATGAGTTACCATTTAACCCTGCGAAATGTAAAATGCTGCAGCTTGGAAAATCTCTGCACCACACGTATCAGCTTGGCACGCAAGAACTCGTCTGGACCACCGCAGAAAAAGATCTCCGTATCTGGGTTTCGTTTAACCTTAAACCTTGACATCATTGTCGGATGGTATGCAATAAAGCTTGCCGTATCTTGAGTCTTCTCAAAACAATATTCATGATTTTTACGCTCGAAACCCTACCCCGGGCAATTAACACGTATATGCGTCCTGTTATGGAATATTCCATCCAAGCCTGGGCACCATGGCTGAGGAAGGATATCGAACTACTCGACAGGATTTATCATCGTGCTACAAAGTTGGTCTCTCGGTACATAAATTTGCCTTTTACAGAGCGAATGTTAAAACTTAACCTACAGGATTTTACCTAACGACGGATACGTAGTGACCTGATGTTGACATTCAAAATCCTGAATACTTAAAACCACCCCCTTAAACACTTGCTAAATCCCAATGGCCTTACTCAAACATGAACACATTCAAAGACTTTAAGCATTCCGCATTCTCGATTGGATATTCGTCATAATCTTTTCTCGGTAAGAATTTGTTTCACTTGGAACTATTTGCCTGAAGAAATCACACGCTCAGAATCTGTTGAGGTTTTCGCTTCCAAACTCGATGAGCTTATGACGAACCATGCGGTATGTGACTGTCCCTATTAATTTTTGAGATATTATATATTTTTTACATATTTCATATACCTTGTCATCTTAAGGTTATT
This sequence comes from Atriophallophorus winterbourni, assembly GCA_013407085.1. Taxonomy (NCBI): domain Eukaryota; kingdom Metazoa; phylum Platyhelminthes; class Trematoda; order Plagiorchiida; family Microphallidae; genus Atriophallophorus; species Atriophallophorus winterbourni. The sequence continues at coordinate 26,983 of JACCGJ010003419.1, forward strand.
GTTAAGCTTACTGCCTTTTCTACCATAAAATTTTCTGAGTTTTGAGATCTTGACAAAGCTGATCGATGCAATTCATCGATTAAATCCTAAGGAAGTCCGTGTGTCACAAAATCCTGGACAGAACTCGCAATCATTTTTGTTGAGAAACAGAGTTGCTTTATTTATTTACGCGGTCCATATGTGTACTCTCCGGTACAAAATACACCTTTTGCGCCGATGAATGGTACTGTCTAAGCAAGGCCTTGTAGCATTCAACTTGTATATCACCAATTTTGAAGCATGGAAAAATACTAAATTCAATTTGAAAAGTTTCTATAATATTTTAAAAGATAACTGGATATATATACTGGTTTAAATCAAAGTAAAAATAATGACAATACAGCAATATTTATATACGATTTGAAATGTAGTAACCAGCTGTTCTAATCTCCGTCAGAACTCTCAACCACACTGTAGTGTGCATCTTGTCGTTCGAAAAACTTCTGCGATGAAGACGCGTCCGATCGATGATAGGACTTGGATTTTGTGAAGATTCGCTGTGGAGCAAAACTGCTAGGAGCTGTGGAGTCGCCGGGGACCAGTCTGACTGCGATTGGACGAACTGTGGGTTTTTCCGCCGATTGTGGTCTCAGCAAAACAACACGACTCCCTTGCTGTGCATTGGTGCTCTGGGTGGGTGATCGGTGTTCAGCGGGTGCAGCATGCTTAGCGCTAACGGGTGAAAAGAGACGTCTAGTCCGTTCAGTGGAATCTTTGACAAACACGTGTTCTGTGATAAAAGTGGATCGTATACAATTCTCCTCCGTCTCTATTGAGGGGGAGCGGTGCTTCATGCATGCCTGACAATGAGGACAGACTTGTACGAGGGATTCTTCACTTCGGTGTCGGAAGAATCTGAAATTGGAAGCGGGAAATGATATATGATAAGGGGAATATTTGAGTGTAGACTTCAAAAACAAAACCAATGAGACTCTGGGTTAGTTTAGTTCAAGGTGAATACGCTGTTGTGTTCAGTTGCCAGTGCATTGAATTGTGCGGTTTCACTTAACGCTGCGCTTACCGATTGAAGAACACGGGCTAATTAGGACAAAATTTAGATGATTAGGTTGGAACAAAGAAAACACTAGGCTTTGTTTGAAACAACTGCCGTTCATGTAGATACCGTTGATAATGAATATCTGATGACTGCGTAGAATGTATGGGGTTGCTACCGACTAGGTTACCGCAGGAAAACAAACCTTTTGATTCGAAGGCGTTTATAATTTAGTTCATCCTTTATTTCCAATTCGAAAAACGAACGATTAAAAAGTGTTCACTAAAAATTTAACGGAAATCCCTAGACTAATGTCAACGTCGAATCGACAAGGTACTTTGATGCGAAAAACCTAATTAGAACTAAGGATATCCTTATATAATATTTCACATCCGGCTCTACAATACAAACAAAAGAAAACGGAAACGCGATCAATGAATGTGATCAATCAATAAACGGAATTCAATGTCACGTGATAATACTTGAACTGTTCCGGTCGAGCACGATTTTGGCTTTGAGAGATATTCCGTGTTTCGCAATTTGTATAGATCTATAATTTTTCACACCCACGCAAAATAAACAGTTTACAATGATCTAACGATAAAATAACGCACCACCTTCTCTGAATACATATCGTGGATGGACAGAGTGACTAATACTGAAGTGCTTTCCAAAGCTGGTCTACAGAGCATGTTCACCTTATTCCGTCAGCGCTGCCTGCGGTGGCTTGGTCATATCTACAGAATGGAAAATGGTTGTATTCCGAAAGATCTACTCCATGGTGATTTGCAATTAGGAAGTCGACCATTGGGCAGACCGCACTTGCGGTACAAAGAGAGAGAGATGAAAGCTCTTGGCATTGATACCGCAAGCTGGGAAGAACTTGCTCTTGACCGCTCACTTTGAAGGCATTGTGTAAAGCGTTGTCTGCAAGCTGGAGAGGAGCAGATACAACTCTTGGCTGCTGAACGCAATTTACGCCGCCGGGGTGCAATGCAACCGAGTTCTGACTAGCGCTGTCAGCGCTGCGGGAGAGATTGTTCCTTCCGAATCGGACTGTTTTGCCATTCAAAAATCTGTAGAACATGAACATTCATGCGATTGTGATGTACATCCTTGGTCGACATCGGCCGAAGGAGGCCAACAACAACAGCAGGTCACTATCATATGTCGCTAGTGGCGAGCTTTTCAGATATCGATCCACACCAATCAACTCATTGTTATCGCGCTTAACCTTCGTGAATGAGAGCGCGAAATGATCCAAAAATGCACGAAACCGGTCGGTTTAAATTGCATGCCGATGATTGAAACACACAATCGAATAATATGAGATACGCCAAAACAGCTACAGTCTTTAAAATGTTTACTGAGTTTACACAGTAAGGACAGGTATCGGATGAATTGAATTCGTGAAAGATGTTGAGGAAAACTTGAAGACGGTGTTGGGTAACATTTGTAATGTCAATCAATTGAAAGCTTTCCATCACAACCTGCGATCAATTTCTGAATGCTTACATAGATTGAGTAAGGTAAGAAAGATCAGGTTCTGCATAATTTGAAACAGTCCAGGATTATTCTTTATCATATTTCTTACATACACTCGAAACTTTATTGGGAAACAAAAGTCTACAATTTGTTTGAGAATAAAGCTTTGGCTCAATCAGGTTAACGAAATTTGATCTGACAGATGTTATTAACTTTATCTGAATAGCAATAACATTTCAAAGTTGGCGAAAAGACTACTGCTTCTCAGATTGACTTATATTAGGCGCGGTTCTCAGACTTTCTTCAAAAACAAAGTTTAATAGAGAGTGATTTTATGATGAAGCAAAACAAGCACTGGGACAAAAACAATCACAAATTGCAAATAAACATGTCATCATAAAGCTAGGGAACTCATGAGATATTTCCCGACTATGATAAGAAAGGTTTAGCGTGTTTCGTTTCGAAAAATATTTTTAGACAACTGTTGAGCAATTTAGGATTTCTTCGCTATTTCTTGGCATAACGATTCGTTTAGTACATTTCGTACCGGATAAATGTGAACAGCACGAAACCGGTCGCAGGGGGTGCCTGATGGAAATCCAAACTAATTTGTTTTTTGTTGCAACTCATGTGGTTTGACCCCATCCACATTTGTGGGCACGTGATGAAACAGGTCGGTCATACCCACCGTATCAGAAGGTGTGTTGGCCTCCTTCGGTCGAAGTCGAACATGGATGTACATCACAATCGCATGATGTTTCATGTTCCACAGCTTTTTGAACGACTAAACAGTCCGATTCGGGAGAAACAATCTCTCACGCAGCGCTTGCAAAAATAGTCAGAGCACGGTTATAGGTCGTCAGTTGCACGCCGGCGGCGTGATCCGCGTTCAGCGTCCAAGAGCTGTATCTGCTCCTTCTCAGCTTGCAGACGACGCTTTACACAATGCCTTCAATGTGGGCAGTCAAATTAAATCTTTGTTTAATGTTTGTCCTTTGTATCAAGGCCTGCGGATCCTGTATGTACAAAAAAGAGTACAAACAACACGAAACCGGTCGTGCGGTGTATGTGTGGAAAAACATGTACATGGATGGAATGAGTGCCAGATGTAGGCCGAAAGTTGGAAGCAACAATGCTTGTAATATGAAGGGTGTTTCAAATCTCATTATCGTAAAAATCACACGTCGTGAATAAATGAAGTATCATTTTTATACAACTTAAACATATCCATTAGAGGATACTTCATTACCAGTACCCAGTACCCAATCAAATGTTTGATCAATTTGGTGAAACGATCCGATGTCCTAAAAACTACAGTACTATTTTCTTGTCAGAGTGATTAATACGTTTGTTTAGCATAAAACGTCACAAAGTGCATTGCGAATTGATGCAACTGTGAAATCTATTCAAGACCGGCTTGACCTAGGATGCGGGACTGATTTTATAAACGAGATTGTTTGATTAATATTGATCTTTGTATGAATGACTTAGTAAATGACTCGAAGTTGTTTGCATATGATTCAATTTAACCAGCAGCTTTCCAAGAGCTTAATAGAAAGTCATGTGGAATGACAAAGCGAACATTTTAAACCCAATCCCCAATTATATTCATGCACATTCGATCAGTAAAGAAAAAGGGGGTAATACATCACAATATTATGGGTTTGAGTTGGACGGATTACGTTTTAGAAAATAAATGAAAATTACGAAATAGATTGGGGACTGACCTCTCCGGTAGAGTGGATCTGCGAGAACGTCTGGTGTGACTTGAGGCGTGCTTGCGTCGGGATGTAGTGTAGGCACTTGACATGGGCTGTGAAGTAAAAAGATTGAATATTAGCTTCGATTTCTGGTCAATTCGATACATACATCAGTCGTTTATAAACGAAACCGAGCGTTCAGACCCTGTTGGATGTGTGCAAGCAGCTCAAAACCGTCAATGGAAAGCATGTAATATGGAAGGGAGGAATTGTGCTGAAAACGTTCTCGATGCAAAAAGACCGTTGGCTCATGACTGTGAGACGAATTATGTCAGCTCCTAAAACCATATAGTGCCTTGATACATTTTTAAAAAAAATTCTTTATCCTTTCACGTAAACCAGTGATCATTTCTGACTTCAATAGCACAATGCGTAGCAATTATCATTGTGGAGGTGAACTTGCGATAGGTGATATTCACTAACTTTCGAATGATGTGCACAACACCATCCTCCGACAGACAACCACAGCCGCAAATCCGAAAATATTCGGGTTTTGAAAGGCTGACATGAAAACGGTGTGAGCGACAAGAGCCTTGAAAATGTCAGCCGTTATCTAACGATACGCGATTCTTCAAGGTCGGACAGAGAACCCACACGTGGTGAGGGCTTGTATGGAACCGGTTGGCAAGAGATCGATTGACCAAACAGATCGAAGTGACGACTGAGTTAGACGTGTTGTGGGGTCAGTGTTGTGATTACGTGATGTGGTTGGACAAGTCGGGTTTCTCTTGTTTTGTGGGATTCATGGGTGCACGCGATTAGCGTTGGGCAGATTGACTTCAGGGAGTAATCAATACAGAATCGTCAAGTGGTTGTGACATGTGGGGGGTAACGTGTTGCTTCGGGTGTTCTGAAAACTGTGCATTTAGCGTTATCGATTTTAGATCAGGGAACGTGATTTGATATTTAGGTGAATACTTGTAGCTCATGGATTGGATGTTCGCTGATTTGACGTTGTAGCAGTAGGACGTTTAATCAACAAGCTAGATGACATCGTCACCTGAGCTTCTTGTGAAGTGTTGATATTCGTCGTGTTTCCTAATTTTTAGACGCTAACCGTTTTGTTTTTTTCCTCGTCATTGGTTGTTCTCAAGGTCACACGGCTTAATGTCCGATTCCTTATTGGCATATATATGTCGTCCAATTGAACGTGATGATGACCGCGTTGTAGAGTGCGACGCTTAGAGCGATTCCCGTATGTGCCCACAATTGATCTGACGTAAAGGCATTCGGGTTCCAGCTCCTTGTTTTATGATATCACTCAGTGGACAGGAAGTTTTGCCTTTCTTTGTCAGTTTCCCATTAATTTTTTGTACCTAATTCACACTTGGGTATTGTGAGCAAATATTGTTTATAATATTTCTCTAAATGGTATTTGTTCAATGAAGGAGCAATATACTCGTCCCGAAAGCAAACCAGTAAAAAACTTAAAACCACGAGATAAATATTTATACGAACTATGAAGCCCACTAATGCCTTATCCAAATTCCAATTATGCAATACCAGCTGTTAGAATTTTCAATTATTTTCAGTCAGTGTACGATACCAGATCACACTATCGCAAGCATATTGTAAATATTGATTTAACAAAGATTCCGATCCGATGTTTTCTTTCTCTTCGCATAAAAAAGTTCTAGCAAACAAAGTCCTAACAGAAATAACACTGAAGGCAGTAATTGTGACAAAAAACGTAACACAAATATGCTGTAAAAATATGCTAGCGATGTTTCGAAGACCAATTTATCAAATTAGTTGAATAGTATTCAAATTAGGAGGAAACCTTCGTAAACGATGAAACTGTAAAACTGATATAATACCGGCGAACATGTGGCACTCACAAATGCCGCAACACAACAGCAATTTTTAAAAGAATGTTTGTGAACAAAACTAGACGAAGAGAGAATCTTCAATGTGGCGATAACAACAGATGCTCACTCTATGCGGATACATGTCATCTGAATGGTCCTCATAAGAACGGCGCTTTGATTTGTGTGATGAGAGTTTACACTTGCAGTTGTCGCAAATTTTTGGACGCGAGGCCCGATGGCCACGATCCAAATTGTCCGCCTCCAAAGATCCACTCAGCGAACGAACCACAGCTACGCGATGAATGGTAGGTGTTTGTGTCCCAGAATGGCGGATCGCGTGCTCTTCTTGGACACGCGGTTCGCGATAAGCCATGAAGAATCCTGGTTCACTCAAAGGACTTGATGCTCTGGGAATTAAACGATGGTTTATGGGGAAAACTGATACAGTGAATGTGAGCAATACATTACATTTATACATATCTATTTTCGTGAGCAATGATTGGACGATGAATTTAACATCAGGCAAACGTTTTAAATGGTTCACTCCACACTATTATTGAAAAATAAATACAATAAAACACATACCAGTAAAATATTCTTGGTAAGGCAAGAAGCTGTTACATGGAACAGAATTACACGCCAGAGTGGCAACCAACCATTATGCCAACTTTACATTCATTTTCGTTTGCCTCGCAACTCAAGGTAACTTATATCACATTCTAATCAAAAAGGGTCATATTCCGTTCGTTTCAGCACGTGCGTATTTGCTATAGAATTCGCACTCAGTAATATAATAGAATTAGCAAATTGATATAGTATACTAGGACAAGCATAACGTCAATCCGACGATACGAAGATAAAGTGACAATATATTATTCTGCTTTAACTAAAGCATGAGAGAAGCTTTATAATATATAATTCGAATTCATTCTAATGAAAATGTTTTCTGTATAATGGTCAGTGTATGCAAATAATTATTACAAACCAAAATATGTGAATATATTGAAGACTAGATTCGCTAAATTTACGGTTGAACTAGTGCAGTGAAACACACATTCAGGCAAATTAGTTCGAGAGAGAAGAATTTCCACAGTAAACTCAAATAATTCAGTCCATCGGGAAATGATACGAGTCAGTGAATCTATTTGAACATGCAAAAACGGAATAACGAATTCTAACTATACTGAATCAATATTTCCTCAATTTAGCTACTAATGAGTACATGGTATTTGAAAATACTAATGTTTATTGTTTCAACTGATGTGGATTTTGAACTTGTTGACTAGCGTGTTTGGGCGAAAGTTCTGTTGATAGTTATTTTGCTTTGCTGGTATCAGCTTCAGTTATTTTCGAACTACTACTTCATCAATTCCTTATTAGCTTGGGTGTTGAATTACTTGTTTTGCAGTTGTTCTCGTTGAGTGTGCTATTAAACATTTATTGATGATCTGAATCTGCTGTTCACACGAAAAACGATGTGTTTGGTTGTGCAAAAGATTATGAGAAGTGCAAGAGCCAGATCAGTTCGCTGCATCTTGGCGAAATGTTATTTTTTATCAATTTAAATCTTATAAAATCACAACATGACTGGTTGCATTTAAATTCAATCGAGTGCAAGGAATATTCTGATGTATAGAGTGCTGATTTCACGGATGTGTAAAGACCATTAATACTATCATATTATAATGTGTTACAGTCTTTCGGATTTGCTTTTAAAGTCATTGCATTGTTCTTAAGCGAAGTAAACGTATAATTCAGGTTTCGCAACCATCAAAAAACAAAATTGTCTGGCTTTTTGACCAATTGATCGTTGTTGGTAGATTTAATTGCAACAATTAATTTGTCGTGACGGTAGGTAGAATGCAGATAATCGGATCCCGCGACAAACCGAATCTTAGGAAGCTTTGAGTTAGGCAAGTGGAGCGAGAAATTTGATCGCTGAACTGAGTTTGCGGCGTAAAACTACTTGTGTGGTTGAAATATAAAGTTCGTACATTCTAGGAAAAATGGCTACTTTTTACTCGTACGATAAAACGGGTTGGTAGATTAATTTTCGTTCGAATTCCTAGAACGCCAAGTGTCTTTATTATTGGTCATTTCTTGAGTCCAAACTACGGATTGCATCGGGCACTGATCACACACTGCTTCGTGTACTGTCCGGAATGAGACTGCCAAACCGTCAAATTATCATCATTATCATCATCATGAAGCCTAAGTCTTGAGGCAGACAAAGTGCCAAGCAATATGAATCAAGAAAGGTAAATAAGCAAGGGCCTGAAAAACAGGAAAGCGGACAAGCGGAATATGCAAGTGCAAATGCGTAAAAAGCTGCTTGGTTTTTTAGTATCACTGCATGTGATTTTGTTTTTTCATCCAATATAATGTGCTAATAACATACCGGATAAAAGATTACGACACATAACAAAATACACTGGTGCCACTGACTTCAGTTTGCAGCCATATCTCGTAACAGTCAAAAGGAAAACAGCGTCGAAATTAATAGCCATGGGTAACCTAGACTAAAGGAAGATGCTATAAGAGGTCATTTCTGATCTGCTGAAAGAGTTTGAGTAAAATCCATCCGGACGGGATCGTTACAACACCTAGGATCAGGTTCGCATCGCCGGCGACAGTGAATGCATTGAAACACCATTTGGTTTTATCTCTAAGTTCGACATGCTTGATTAGATTGTGATTCTTTCTACCGTATATTCATGAGAGTGAATGTGCACGGATGTGCAATCGTGCAGTTATTCTCAGCTGTGCGGTTAACAGGGTGCTAAATTGCTTGGCCACCGGTTGTGAGTTGCAAGCTGTATCACGCTAGAGTCTCACTATCTGTTTACTACTGAGTAACCTGACGGTATCTTAGCCCGCGTGCAGTCTATGACTGTGCAGCGACCAGAGTTTTCCCGTTAAACTGAAGTATTTCTATCATACTTCCGATACCAAAATGTAAAAATTAATCTGTGTGATCTAACCAGCGTGGAATAAGCCTGCAGCTAAAATGTTTGTTTGTTCTCTACTGTGAGCCATAGGCGTATAAGGTGAACGAATGTGGATTTCATCTCGGAATGCAACAAACAGAACACACATGTACCTTGCAAAGAGTTCTAGAGGCATTGGATATTTGCAGCAAGCGATAGCTTGCATTATTGATTTCCACTCTGCTTAGTCAAAGGCTGTTTGTGGGACTGGATGGAAGCCCCTCTAACCTAATGAAACCAAATCCAACTTTACCAACGCCCAATGTTTTTGGGTTTGCCTATTCTTATTTGAATACAGTGAACAAAGAATTATGTCTGTCAAACTATGTTTCCGACCTGATCATGCGAAAACTGTTCTGGTTTGGCCACGTAACCCGTAACCAGTTCTCACGAAACTTGTCCTCGACGATAAACCCGCCCGTACCTAGCGACACATTCAAGTGATGACTTGATCACAAACTGTGAAGTAAGATGTGTATGCCATTTGAGAATATAAAGCCGAGGGCGTTAGAAGATGGAAACCTGACTGGATGACAATCTGCAATGGTCTCAGATCCGATCTACACGATAGCTAATCGGTTTGCACAGCCAGCCGCACGAAAGTAATAAGCAAAGTATACAAGAGCATGTCGGAATCACAACTATCAAAAACGTAATTCCGGGGATCAAAGTACACAATATTTATCGTACTGCTCAATTTTCAAACCTAGTAACAAAAACAATCATATATCGACAGTACAGACATATTTAAACAAAATAGGTATACTCACCTGCTAAGAGAAGCACTGTACACGAAAACCAAGGCAGAACAAGTGGCGATACCAGCCACGTTCTCTGCGGTACAGGAATATCTACCTGAATCATTCACTGAAGCCCGTTCGATCGTCAGTGTATATTCTTGACCATGTTCTTCTATAAGGCATCGTCTACCATCATTAGAAAGTAACCTCCCGTTAACTTTCCAACGTACCTGTAATGAGGCAGCCGAGAGAAGGGCATGATAATCTTACGAACAATTGAAACCGTTTGAAAACACAAAATATTCAAGATCAATGAAATTTACCGTACGTTCGACAATCCTTTGTATATATGAGAATGAAAATATCAGGGGTCCATTAAGATCAAAAATAAGTCCAACCGCACTTTCTAAAAGAACATATACCCAATTGAAAACCAAGCAGTTCATGTCATAGAGCTCCCTGGTTCGATCGTCTAGTATAAATATTGTTTAATCCCGAAAAGATACAAAATGATATTCGCGAGAAACATAGACTGTAATACACATTTATCTGGTCTTGTCATCCTCTTCACGCTCAGCATGTTATACTATTGAATGAGGTAAGCTAATGTTGCGAGCGAAATAGTGGTTTCCGATTTGCTCGACGAGTTCTCCAAAGTTGGGATGGACGAGAGAGTAACTGAGTCGTTGAAAAATCTCTAATTTCCCAATTTACAAAGTATGATGGCAGGATGACTGTGGCAACTGTCGTGCACTTTCACTTAGTATGCTGGTTGCCATCTTTCGTGGTGCTAAGTTGTCAAACAAGTTTCAAACAAGGAAATTTCTACAATGAGAGATTCTATACTTATTAGATATGCAGTAAAATGTGAATATTAGCTTAGGTAGCAAGAATAACTCAATTATTCAATCGAAACTGTCGTTAACATGGGTACCTTGAGAAAAATTAGGCGAATTACGTTCGATATAAAAACATTACTAGGGAGAATTTAATATGGTTCAAGTGGGTATTGTGCAATAAGTTGGAAAGAGACAGTATGTACTTCTGGAGGGCACTTTAAAATTTTTTTCGCGCTAAAATATTGCGCGCAAGTTATCTAAGTGCTTCCGTGATCAACTGAATTCAGACTTTAATGGCGATAATATTATGGACACACAACAGATTACCATCGTTTGTCTATCTGTCAGTGACTAGTGATTCAATGTGACTAGAGATGAAGTCCACATAACGCTTAAAATATCTTAGCCTTGGTCCACCATCTTAATTTTATAATAACTAAAGTAAGGTGGTTCCGAAGTGGACACGGCAGGACCGGTTCTGGGGATAAACTAGCGATTTCAAAAATGCTATAATTGCGCGAGTCTCATGTAGCTTTTAACAGCCAAGTCCAGCTCATAGCCTGCACGCGTGGTCATGTGTGATCCGGTGGAACTGCTTCTACTGACAGGATAAGAGGCAAAGGCGGCTGACTGGTGCCTAAAACCAGCCTGGTTGGGGCAGGTAGAGCTCAAATGTCCATGAAGGCGGTCCATCTAGGGTAAGAAAAAGACTTATCTCAAACCTTCACTGCCTTGTGGCTACATTCAATCATGGGAAAGGCTTCCGGGGTCAACCTCGAGGATAATTCTGAAGCCGGAGTCCCGTTGGGCAGTCCGAAGTTTATTCAAATTCATCCTGCCAACTCCCGTGACGCAATCTTTTCCCATACTGTCAACCTAGCTGTTCTTTGGTGCTAGTTGTGTCGTGGAGAGGGAGCACTTGCTGCTTTGGTAACAACTAGTTCTCCATATTGAACTGCCCTGGTGTACATCTCAACGCACCAATGGTGAGGACACTCATTTCCTCTTCTATTAATAATAAGACGGCAAGCAACAGATACCGGTTAAAAGCTATGGCTCAAATGGCGTAGATCTCAGCGACTGGGGCTGCTTCCAACGTTGAGAGAGACCATCAGGTCTCATTGGACAGTCAATAATTTGCCGACTTCCCAAGGTCAGCTATCCATATTGGGTGCATGGGGATTAGAAAGCAACTGACAAGTAGACTGTATATTTCCGCACTAGCGAAACGAATTACTAAACAACAAGGGTCAGCTCTGAAACTGTGAACATGGAACGTCCGGTCAATGCTTCCAGGATTTCATGACGAAGTCGCGAATATCAGAGGCATAAGAAAATCAGCTGTGATTAACAATGAGCTAAAAGGGCTGAATGTTGACGTGTCTGCCCTGCAAGATATGCGATTACCAGACACTGGTATGCTAACAGAAAAAGATTACAGATTAGTTTGGAAAGGAAGTGGTTCTGATGAGCCTCGACTGCATGGAGTTGGGTTTGCCGTGCGAAACGACCTACTAAAAGCAGCAGGACCGAGCAGAAGTGGGAGCGAACGGATTTGGACTTTAAATTTTATGTGCACTACTGGTACTATTACGTTGGTCAACGTTTATGCACCGAAGCTATCTGCGACAACTGATGAAAAAGACGCCGTTTATCATAACCTCAAAACAGTCCTCAAAATCGTGCTACTAAAAACTGTGTAGTGGCATTGGGTGATTTCAATGCCAGAGTTGGTACAGATTACGAGTCTTGACAAAAATTTCTCGGGAGGTTCGGTGTAGGTAAAACCAATCAAAATGGACAACGCTTTTTAAAAATGTGCACACAGTTCAGTCTTGGTGTTAGTAACACTTTCTTTCAAACAAAAGCATAGCATAAAGTCTCTTGCAAACATCCTCGCTCTAAGCGTTGGCATCAGCTTGATCTTATTCTTGTTAGGCGTGCTAATATAGGAAGCGTACTCCTCACTAGATCATATCAAAGCGCAGACTGCGACACTGATCATTCACTTGTCTGTGCAAAAATAAGGCTTCCCTAAACGAGATTTCACCGCACTAAATTGTCTGCTAAGCCTAGGATAGACGTCACTCGCATGTGTGAAAGCCTTTACAGCCGAGTTCAACAAGACGACCCCAAGCGAATCGGCTTCAAAAATCTGGGAATTGATAAAAAGCTGCATATACCGAGTCGCACTTTCCACTTTCGGTTCGAAGAAAGCTCGAACGAGTGACTGGTTCGAAACGGAGGCTTCTGAGATGAAAGCTGTGTTGGATGAGAAACGGTCAGCATTCTTGAGGTTCAAAGGTATGCCAACAGAAGAAAACTTACGAATTCTAAGAGCAGCTAGAAATAAGGTCCAACAGACTGTATAATGTGGTCAAGAGAGTCATTGATCCAAACAAACTTATAACGGCTCACATTAAGTCTGTATCTGGTAACCCGATTGGGAACAAAACTCAGCAGATGGGAATATGGGTAGAGCGATTCTCTTCTCTCTACTCTAGGGACAGTAAGGTAAAACCGCATGTACTTGAACATGTTGAGCGGTTACCAACCATTGAACATTTAGATATTACCCCTACTCTTGATAAGCTCAATAGGACTTAGCGAATAAGAAGGCACCTGGTGACGACAGAACTCATCAAACGCTATAGAACAGCATTATAACAACCTCTTTTCTATTTGCTTCTTCAGAGCTGGCAGGAGGAGTGTGTCCCACAATAGATGCGAGACACAAAGATCATCATGTTATTTAAGAAGAAGGGTGATAGAGGCGATTGCAACAATCACAGAGGAATCTCCCTTCTGAATGTTGTAGGCAAATTGTTTGCTGAAGTTTTACAGATCTTACTACAAGTTTTAGCAGATAGAACTTATTACGAATCTCAATGTGGCTTCCGCAGAGGAAGATTAACCGTTGTCTTGATCTTCTCCCTGAGACAACTTCGAGAAAATTGTCGGAACATCGTATGCCAGTATACGCTGTTTTCATTATTTTTAACGAAGGCATTCGGTTGCGTCAGCAAGGAGGATCTTTTCAAAATGCCTGACCTGATAGGATGCCCCACAAGACTGCTCAAACTCGTGATTTCGTTCCACTCAAGCATGAAGGGCTCAATCCATTTTAACGGTAGCAGTTTAGAAGCCTTTGAAATTCGCCGAGGCGTCAAACAAGGGTGTGTTCTTGGTCCCATGTTGTTCGGCATTTTCTTTGCTCTGCTTCTGAAGCACGCATTTGAGACGATAACAGAAGGCATTTACCAACGCACGCGAAGTGAGAACAAGCTTTTCGACATAGACCGGTTATGAGTACAAAACAAGGCACGGGATGTGCTAATCCGCGACCAGCTGTTTCCTGCGATATAGATTTTATTACTCACTTCAGTCTCTAGTGGACTGTTTTTCGTTGGCATGCAAAGACATTGGGCTAACAATCATCTTCAGCAAGACAAAAGTCCTTGGTCAAGGGACTGTATCGCCTCCAATCATCACTGTTGGAAACTGTCAGCTTCAACCAGTACATCATTTGACATATCCTGGTTCAACCATTGCGGATAGCCTCTCGCTAGACACGGAGATTGATAAGAGGATTGGCAGAGCAGCTGTTGTTTCGTCCCGATTAAAATCTCCTAATTACGGCAAACGCAATTTGACTTTAAAGATAAAGATGATGGTATACGGCGTGTGTATACTAAATTCTTT
>JACCGJ010003420.1:0-37352 GCA_013407085.1 Atriophallophorus winterbourni
CCAGAAAAGATAAGGAATCAAGACCTGTGGCAGATTGCTGATGAGGACCCGATCGCCAGCAGATCAGTATAAGAAATTGGAGATAGGTTGGGCACAACTTGCGGAAACCTTATGATGACATCACGCGTCATGCTCTGGTATGGAACCCAATCGGGAAGAGACGAGTCGGACGCCCAAGGCTATCTTGGAAGCGCTCGTGTGAAGAGGAAATCCGCAAGTATGGACTTAACTGGAACGACATCAAACTGGCTGCTATGGACAGACCAAAGTGGAGACAAGTTGCCTAGGCCCTATGTTCCTCCAGAAACTCAAGGGATTAAGTCAAGAGTCAAGAAGTTCCATCGTGGTGATAACCACTGCTGCAGCTAAGATGATTTTTTTCTTAAAAATTAACTAAAGTAGATTTGTAAATTTGCACACCGATTAAGTGATCTCGTCTGCGTATGAATTTATCGGTCTCAATTACAGTCAATCGGTAAAAGCTGCTTGTTGGGAAGTTGACAACAAATCGCCCAAGATGTGTGTATGAAGTTTCAATAGCAGTATAAAGTTAATCTTGTCTGTGAAGCTTGCCAAAACTGTTTATGAGTAAATACTGCGCTACTGTTACGTTGCTCAACAGAGTACCTACATGCTTGATGTTGGATATTAGCAACGGCCTTAAAGATAATCAGGTTTGATTTATGCAAAATAGAAGTCCTCTATTGAGTCAGCATTTTGTCTTACAGACTCAGTGAATTCAGTTTCAATTTTTAAAAGAAATGCAGTGAATGACAAGATTCGATACTAACACTCAGAGATAATGCCAGTCAGCCATACGACATCAATCAGTAAATAACTGCAATTTTACCATGAATCGAATATTTTTATGGGCTTATATAATTGGGATACTTTTTTATATTTACTATTTTTTCTCCAATCGCATATTTTTATTTTAATAATTATTCGATTGACATATAATTATCACAGCCAGTGCAAAATAGATGATTACTGCATTTACTGATTTGTGTAATCCAGATTCCTTGGACGTTAGAATATTATCAGACTAATTTAGCACCGTGACGTATAACGTTCCGTTAGTTTCACGTATTGCACTGCAAGACGTTACATTTTAAATGAACGTAATGAGCAAGTAATAACATGAATTATCAGGTGCTTGTAGCGGATTAAGTTTTAAAATTCCAATAATATTCAAATCAGTCAGGAATAGCATTTATCGTAGATGAGTAAGTTGTTACGAAAAACTGTTACAGTCGAATAATGGTAGCTCGGTCGAATTAGATTTCCTTCTACCGTAATTTGATTGAGATAACCCCACAATGTCCTGGGTAGTGAATGAATCTTGGATTATTATACAGAATAGTTACTTGTTATAATATGGTTATTGGCCATATGAAGTGTGCAGAGGAAATTTTGGTATGTGTGTAGTTCACGCACATTGTTTTACTCAATGAATGTAATAGAACCACACTGATGGTCTCAGTGAACAAATGCCAACATAAGTGTGTACACAGCAGGACATATTTTGTTCGGAAACACTTCGTTCTCTGATGATACAATTCTGATCACGGAAATTGCTTAAGGAATCATAAGAATTTACTAATGTTTTAGAGACGGTATGCGTGCTTGTGTTTTAGTATATGACTAAGTGTCAGAGAAAGGGAACGAATTTGAACGAAATGTGTGAATGAGTAATGCTTTTTCTATTGATTAGTAGAAGTTTTTTGTAATCGCACTAAACAGTTTTTCTGTGGCATACTTATGTAAAATTTCAACATATTGTACGAATCTAAAAGAGAAAAAATACACATTAGAAATGTTATTGTTATGCATTTTACTCATCGAGTAGTTTACCGCATATCTGGTAAAGTTTCCAAAACAAATTTAACGTCAGCCAATGTTTTGACAGATTTCAGAATCTGGTCAAATTTATGTGTTCGATGGAAGGGATTGCTTCACAGAAAAACGAATGAAAATTCATTACAATCAAACGCAAACACTCGTGTCAACCAGACATGGGTTGTGTTTTATCTATTCCCGCTCATTCCGGATGAAAGACCTGATCGGTGAAGTGGTGTTGACTGTCGGTAAGTAATCAAATTAACAACTTCGAACTTTTTGGTTAAGTTAATATTACTGATTAAATGTTTGAGCTGGAAAACCTTTTGCCACTATAATCATCATATTGTGAATGACATACACAATTACAATAGGAATAGGTGAGATTAAGAAGAATCTTAGGAATCAAAATAATCACATGAAGCTGCAACGTGCAGTTTGGCCAAGTAGTCTAAGAATGTGTTTTTTACATGTTGATGGTATAAGTTTTCGACTGAGAAAATTACAAATATTCTTCGAACTAAACTCGAAACAATGGGAAAGAGATTTTACTCAGCTTTGAAGCGTGGACAATGTTTCGTCTAATACAAATGCTGACAATCAAGTGACAATCGTACATTTTCCAGCTTCGAAGATTGCCGAAATATCAGATTACTGGACCGAGGTCCTTGCGTTGAATATGAATTTTCCGAGTTTGTTTCCAACATTTCTCTATGGACATTTCCTTCAGGCGTTACGCAATATTTCGACTAATCACAAGATATTTTCATCATGCTTCAATTTTAAATATTTACATGGAAGCTAGATTTATGTAAAAATCCCAATGTTAGTTTCGAAGTGCTTATGTTTCGTTGTCAACGTTACTAATTATTTCGGCAACATTAGGTGTTACTATAAACATTGTGCTATTCCCTCACGCAATCGCGCATGTGCACTACAATCCTAGTCAAAGACTAGTTGCATCACCAAGTGGTGAACATTATTACTCCACTCAATACGTTAACAATTAAGATGAGAACATTTATGCTAATCACCCGGTACTTAGTGTCAGAGATTAGTTACATGAGGTCCTCGTATAGTATGTAACTGAAACAACCACCGCTATAAATGATATCCTGATACGTATGATATAAAAAAGAATGGAACGTTGCCATGGATGCACAAAGTAATTTATTTACAACGAAGTTATGCCGTAAACATTGTCCTATTATAAATATTTGTTTGTAGTATCAGCGAATTCGCGTGAGTTACTGAACTTTATATGAAGTATGCATCCTTTTTGCAGATAAACGTTCGATTGTTGTAATCACGTTTACCATATGTGTGGTTCAATTTCGGATTAACATATCACATTATATTGTCAACTATCCAAGATGACAAAGCTCATGCTTACTTCAAACATTATACAAGGTATTACGAGAAAAATCAATAATCATTTTCCCCTCTAATGTTCATTGATTCTAAAAATTAGCTGCTAAATTTTCTCTTGTTATTGTGGGATAAACCGAGAAAATCCGTCATTTATTCTCTTGAATTTGGTGTTCAGAATGTGGATTGAATAAGTTCATTGACAACATTTTTGAAATGTATTACATGAACTCGCGCCGTTTTTTCACGTCAAATTATTGATGTTGTCTTTGTCTAACATTGTTACACACTCACAGTGTGTGATAGAAACCCATGCAAATAAGTATTTATGATCATTGTCATAAGTTTAAACACTTTCTACATAGGTGTGGTCCCATGTGATTGAACAAGTTAGTCGTGCCAACCTTATCCAGTAGTGGCATAAATATTGTTGAATATTCGATTGAATTAGTTTTTAAAACTCGATATAATTTGAACAAATAGCATATTAAACTTCGGCAATCCAGCCAATCGCTGAACGATTTTTTCTGCAAGAAATTCTTGGTAAAGAAAACATAAAAATTACAGTTATTGTTGCCTTTTAAAATTGCCGAAATATTATAGATCTAAGGAACACGAATTTAACACCAAATATCGTTTGTAGTTTCGAAGAGAATCAATTATTTATAAATTAATTTAAAATTGATGTTCCTTAAATGAATATGCAGTCGAGATTGCTGACTTTTTCTCATCACAGTTGGCCTCTGTTTGATCTTGAATCCGATTTGATGAATCTTATGCAATCACACTAACATGGTTTTATAATGATTAAAATGAAAAGAAATTATTAGAGACCTATATAGGGTAAAATATACTAGAGTCAAATGATGGAATTTGATGAATGGAACATTAATCGATCATCTTGTTTAGCAAGCAAGAGAACCAAACCTCAAAGATTTCGTCAAAAGACTAATTTGCTCAGCCAAGGCGACATCAGAAACCGACTAGTTCAGATAAACTTATTATGAAACAAATTGCGAGTCTAACTCATTCCTTACGGCATGTCCTACTTGTTCAATATTCATTACAGCAACTGTAAATATATCGCTTTATACACTTATCGGTCGCATTTTCCATTTTCATGCTGAACTGGAATTACCAAGACGCATGAGCACAATGCACACTCAATAGCATGTGTTCAAAATACCATATGATAGGTCGTATAATTTTCAAGTAAAACGCTTTGATTAAGTTGTGACGATTGCTCCGATATATATGAAGTTTCATTATATCACAAATTGCTATACCAGCAACTGATTTATCATACAGTTCATAAACTGGAGAGAGAATCCTACGGATTAAAAAGAGCTTTGCGATTTTTTTCATCTGAGACCATTACGAGACAAATAATGCTTCTCCGGGAAAAATAAAGTTTGTAATGAATCTGTTACAGTAATTTATTGGTAAACTCCATTTTTTCATGATTATAATTCCCCAATTTGTCACAAACATTTTCCATTACATTGCTTCTCCGGGAACTTTTGAATTTGGTGAAAAACTTCAACACATTCTTCTGAATCACAATAAAACAATGCAGTTATTTCGTATAATTATGGAAAAATTAGGCGGGGATTTCAGTGTTCGAGTTAGAACATTTTCAAATAAAGCAACATAGAATTCAAAAACCGTAATAATCTTTCAACTTTTCTCTTTACAGTGACATATGATCTGTGATGTTTTAGTGTGTGACTACTTATAAGTAACAAGTCCCTCGAAATATTCATTGTGCAAACATTGATAACAATGAAGTCGAGTATAAATTTTATTTGAGCTTATTAGCAGCGCTTATCCTCTGCTTATCCATCTATTTAAAATTGATGTGTTGTACTAGTAAACCTGAGTGATATGCATTAGCGGTCAATTCGAAAGACATAGCTCATCAAATTTTGTAAGTACAACATGTAACAAGTTAGAAAACCCTCTTTGTTTCAAATGCTCGTTGCAGTGAAACGCTTGACTAGAGTTTATCTTAATAAGATCTTGGTATCTCAAACGACAAAACTAAAATATTACCGGATTGTATGATCTACTCATTAAGCAGCGTATGGTTATATTCGGTCGTACATTCTGAAGCACAGGTGCCGAGATGATCTAATTAAGACATACACAAAATTCATACGCCATCATATCACACTTTTATATCAATTTTATGATTAAATGTTCCAAAAACTGTAATACATCCATAAGTACAATCTCTTGAAAAGTATACCTCGAGATATTGTGCTGTCACCGAATAAAATGATCGTCAAAGCAATGATATGTTTGTTTATGTTGAAAAACAGTGTGTTTGTCCCAGTTTACTGGAAAACATTGCTGTTTCCGTTTAACTCATGGAATGTTGTGATAACAAATTTACTCAAAGATTACCAATATACATTCAACCACTTATTTTTAAACTTGGAAATATCTTTTACACCTCCATCGAACAACATGTATCAATAGTTACCAATTTATCGAATTTTGTCGCATATCTTATGCTTTTGTCTTAAATCTTGATTTTTGTGGCCATTTCAAGTTTTTTCCGGTGCAATAACTAAATACGTGGAGATAATTTCTTCTGATCTCCTACGAAATATCTTCTTCCACCCATCTGGCAAAGATGTTGCTTCTTCACTTTAACCTGTGGTTTTTCTCTATGAAGTTAATTAAAAAGGTTCAAATAATTGTTGAAATTAGTTAAAAAGTCAATAGTGAATTATTTATTGAAAGTCTTACAATAATCAATTTCGCTCCATAAAACAATTTACTAAAACTGTTCAAAGAATTTTTAGCTCTGATAAGATATCTTGTTTTGTGCATTATAAAAGTGGTTCTAAGATAATGGAACGATGACATATTCTCGAAAGTATTTGAGTATAAATTTTGAACTAATTGAACACAATTTATGCAGAATATATATTCTTGTTTATTTGAGTAGTACTAATTTTAATTCATAATCCAGAAAATTCCTCTTTAAACTGATGCGCAAATACCGAGGTTGATAATAAGCGCAAAGCAGTAATGTTTAATCAGATTATTCATTTATTCGTACAATTAATTTCTGTGAACAACATGTATTGATCAGTGAAATAATCTGAATAGAAAACGGTCAATCCGAAAGAATATCCAGTATGTACCATGAATGCATTCGTGACAGAAGCAATATAATATTCCAAACACCGAACATGACTCGAAAACAAATCTTGGATAAAACCGTTTAGAAACGTTGGTACATTGAACACAAAGAGTATACACATCAGAATAAGAGCGTGTAAGGTAGAGCAGTCATACTAATGAGGCCCAATGAATTTGGATGAACAATTATGCCCGAAGGATTCTGGCTCAGTTAAGGAATAACTTTCGTTATTTTGTCTCTATAGATTGCTTCCTGATTACACTAACGACCTTGTGAACCAATCATATAATTACCTCATGAACACCATTTGATAAATATTTCAAATGATAAATGTCTTGGTAAATGGAGTTTAAAATGTATATTTGTAATTCAGAGCACTATATTACTTGCACTACTTATTTTATTACATATCTAACTTGAATTCATGTTGAAATAGAACACTGCAGAACCATATTTAACTGACATATCAGATTATTTCTTTATGTTACCTTTTCCAACTAGAACTGGTTATACCGGATTATGAGAGTAAGTCCTCATGATATTTATTATAATACACACTTTTAATTCATTGACTTGTAGTTGTTGGTGTCCTTTGGTCTATTTCGAACATGGATGTACATTACAATCGCTTGAAGTTTCATGTTTTACAGCTTTTTTAAGTGACTAAACAGTCCGATTCGGGAGGAACAAGCTCTCCGGCAGCGCTCGTCACGATGGTCAGAAATAGGTTGTTGGGCGCAGTTGCACGCCTGCAAGGTGATCTGCATTCAGCAGCCTAGAGCTGTATCTGCTATTCCCCAGCATGTAATCGTTTTCTGTTAGCATACCAATGTTTGGTAATCGCGTCTCTTGCAGTGCAGCCACGTTGACAATCAGCCTCTTTAGCTCATTGTTATTCATTGACTTAATCTTCATAAAATCGTATATCTGTTTTTTATATAAGTATGAAAATGACTTGATCGTCACTTTCACAATTCTAAATTAGATTATCTGTTTTTTTTACACATAAGATTTATCCGACTATGTGCGTTAGTAAACACCAGGTAACTCAATATAGTTAAAAGAATGCGTTGCCCACATTCCCCGAAAAGACTTTGTCCATCCATAAGCGTCTGGAGTGCTCGACCGTTATGTGATTCTGCGTTTGAACCTCGTGGTTCGTTGTACGAACCCTGTTCAACAGTGGCATTCAAGTATAACCTTTTGTAGTCACGTATCATTTCATCATTCCATGTTCCTTAATTAATGGTCATAATAAGGCGATCGCAGACAGTAATAGATAATAAATCTCATCAAATTAGTCGATAGACTTCAGATAAACAATAGTAAAAAGTGGTGTGAGAAGCCAAAAATAACACGCAAACAAGATTAGCGCCGCCAAGTGTCAGAAAGTACGTCGATAATCAGATAATATCAGATAACCCCGCAAGATGCGGTGTATGCAAACATATTTAACATGAATAATCTCTGTGTGTGATTCAGTTTCACAGAGGAAACAAGTTGCATTCTCTCTATCAGTCTAGAATAGCACTGAAAAGCCTACCTAATTCCAAAAGTTTTTCAAGTAATGTACAAAAATACTTGTTGTTAAATCTGTCAAAGTCAGTTGACATCGCGTCGGCAACTTACCTTTTAGGGAATTATACAATGTGCAGAATCAGCGGTTTGGCAGTGATCTTAACGTTATACGCCGATAGGATGATGAGTCGAAATCACTATGGTTAGAAGTCATATAAACCATTACAAACTGTCCATCATTTAATCGCTTTCTGTGCCCCATTTAGGCGTACATTATTTGTCTGAACAACATCGAAAGCTTAAATTGAAAGATAATTCATGAAAGTGCTCTAACCCATTGCCTACTAATGTGTCGATATGAGCTGTTTTCATTGGCATTGATTGATCAATCCGACCATCCAAAAGCTGAAATGATCGAATATTGAGTATGTTGTAGAAATATCCGCGGCAGGTTCCTCAACAAGTTAATTGCCAAATAAATGAATTACACTGAAACGGATTCTGATAAATGTTTGAAAATTAGGAACGCCGATTTTATTTCAAATAAATTCTTGAACATTCTCAAGTCAAGAGAGGGTTTTAAACCTTTTGCAAGATTTAATCCAATGAGTGATTCAAACTATGTTTGTTGACGCAGAACTGTTCGTTCTAGCACGAATGTGGCGAAAATGTTTGTAACTCCTGTATGACATGTATACTTTTTAATTCCTAATGAATAAATTTTAAATTTCGAAAATAATCTAAAGAAATTTGACTACATGCTCATCAAATTGAATGCCAATCACATTTCATTTATACATTCAATGAAATTACGTTTATACGAATTTGTTTGCATATTCATCTTTGACCAGATCTCTGTGACTTCGACCTGTTCGTGTGTTTGAAAGATTTGTCCCTCACAGCTGAACAACAAAAAGCTGGAATCTGCACACATAAACTCTACTCGCCAAGGAATAATTCATTTCAAATTTCTTTGAATCAGGTAAGTATTAAAGGCTATATCGTTTTTCGCACTAAATTGCTGATATTTGATATATCTAGTAATCTAATGGTCCCAACCACCCTGCACACGCTTGCTTATTACCGCAAGTCACGAACAAAACTTGTCGGTTGCAAAGAAGACATGGTGTGATGAACGGAATAAACAGGATTACACGATCCTCGAAGTATATCCTCGCTAATAGCTATCAGACGCATGTTTATATAATAAAGATTCATTATTATGCATCAAATCGATGAGGATATCTTGAAGTTTTCATCCATAGAAACGTACTTTCTTTATTCGAATATATTTTACCGCTAAAAATTTAAATAAAAATTGGCGAAGATTTCATTAACGGATTGAAATGGTCACACAAATCTTGTGATTTATTCCGGACTTTCATTAGTCTAACATATATTCTGTACAGTTAAGAGGGAACGGTTTTTTTCGATTTTTTTAGTATGCGAAATAAACACCATGTCGAAAAAAACGATTAGCCGAACACGTAATTCTCAAAAGGCTCAAGCTATTCATCATCTTGAACCACATCAATCATGTTTGCAGGTCTGCTCGTCCATTCCTTCCATAATTGCTTTCGAATATTGATGAACTTTAACTACTGTTTTTGTATTGATTTTGGGAAGACTGATGATACAAATGCGATTTATATAAGCTAGAAGAGGATTGAAAATAACAGGGACCAAATAAAGATATTTATATAATATGTGATAACATTTGAAGTTGACAACTTAAGAACCACACAGATGCCACGAAGAGTTAGATTATCGGGAAAAAATCGGCAAGGGTTTGGAATGCTGAAGTTTTAATCATTATTTAATCATTAAACAGATCGATTTTAAGTAAATATATCGATCAAAATAAACTGCTTATCAATGTAAACTTGAACCGGCTTAGCTAAAAAATATCTTAAGGTAATCTTTTATATTTGAGCAAAATTGTTTATAATGGTAGCCCAATCTTTAAAACTTTATTAGAAGAGTCTAACAAAAATCAACTAAGTGCCAGCTCCTCAATAAAAACACGTTTCCTAACTGATAAGAATAATGCAATATAAACGGACTTGTTGAAGTATATTAGCATGATATGCTTAGACTAAAATAGTCAACATTTTATGGGATATGATAGAATGTAGTTACATGATTAACATGAGTCATGCGATCTTGTGCTAATTCCAAATACCTAATTAATGGTCCATATTATTTCAATGTCATGTTTCTCACATTTATATCTTTTGTTCATAATTTTGTAGGACTTTTCAAATAATTGTCACTCATTCTTCATTTAGTTGTAGCCGCGGTAATTTTTACTGGCTAACTTACTAAATCTGTCAAGAATGTGTTTTGTATTTGGCCGCAAACTAACGCTCATGAAGGACTAGATACTATAGCATGCGATCAAGGATACATGGCATTGTAATTCAATATTACTAATTTATCTTTGTATCTGTATGACTTACTGCAAAACGCCGTTTTTATTTGATATTTGTAAGGTCTGATTACTGAAAATTATAGGTTCGAAGAAAGTGATCATGACAGAACGATTTAGAGCGACATCGTCGACTAATGAAGCGAAGAGTTTGATGTATCATTTATTATATCGCCAATACTACAACCAGAGATATGCGAACGAACACAGTGTATTGCGTTTTATGCTGTGGGTCAGTATTCATAATCGCAGAATTATATTAGAAAAGCTTAGATTATCAAAACATGTGATAATGATATATCGATAGCAGGCATAAAGAAATTAATTCACGTCCGTCTAAAATGCGCTAGTATTAACTTATATCATGTGATTGCCGCGTGAAATACCAATTCTGTTTTATTTCCTACAATAAAAGCAAAATTACAATAAATATATTCGGCAGCGTAAATTTGACGCAATAATTAATCTTCGTTATAGAAAATAGATTGTATTGAATTTGTAGTGATTATGTTTTCATAAAGATTCGAGACTGATCATGTATTTTGTTGAAACGTAGAAACAATGCGTTTCACAAAACCCACAGTTGTAACGACAAAATGGTAGACGTTCAAGTGGAGCTAGTCAGGGTGCTAAAATTATACAATCATTGAGCCAGAAAATACATGACAAAAGAGTCACATTTGATAACCTTATTTGTTGTTTTTGGACTCCTTCGGTCGATGTCGACCATGGATGTAAATCAAAAACGAATGAATGTTCATGTTTTACAGCTTTTGAATTACTAAACGGTCTGATTCGGGAGAAACAAGTTTTCCGCAGCGCTTGCAACGATGATAAGAAACTATGTTGTAGGGCGTCAGTTACATGCTGTCGGCGTGATCTGCGTTCAGCAGGCAAGAGCTGTATCTGCTTCTCCCCAGCTTGCAGACGAAGCTTCACACAATGCCTTCAAAGTGAGCGGTCGAAAGCAAGTTATTTCTAGCAACGACGGGTCGATGCCAAGAGCTCTCATATCTCTTTTGGAAACGTCTTAGTACCTCAAGTGCGTTCTGCCCAAGGCTCGACTTTCTAATTGCAACTCACCATAGAGTAGATCATTAAGAATACGAACATTCTTCATTCTACGTACTCGACCAAGCCACCGCAGGGGGCGCTGACGTAATGGGGAGAACATGCTCTGTAGACCAGCTTTGGAAAGCACTTCAGCGTTAGTCAATCCTTCCATCCAGGATATGTTCAAGATACACGGATGCTTTGTAGATGGAAGGCTTTCAGCTTCCGTCGGTGTCTTGCGTGAGTAGTCAAGGTTTCACTGCCGTATAATAAAGCACTTAGTACGCACACGATTTATACTATCATATACGTCTTTACAGTCAGCTTGCTAAAGTCTTACAGATCTGGCTACACATTTCAGATGATAGAATTTACTCCGAATCTCAATGTGGCTTCCGCAATTATAGATCATCCGTTTACATGATCCTCTCCCTGAGAACAAATTCAAGAAAAATGTCAAGAACATCCTATGCCATTATAAGCTGTTTTTATTGATTTAACAAATATATTCGTATACGTCAGCAGGGATGGTCTTTTTAAAATGCTTGATTTTATAGGCTACCCTCCAAGGCTGCTCAAACTCGTTATTTCGTTCCACTCAGGCATGAAATGTTCAATCCATTTTAACGGTTACATTTCAGAAGAATTTGAGATACACCGAGGCTTCAAGCACGGGAGTATTCTTGCTTCCACGCTGTTTGGCATTTTTATTCTGCTTCCTAAGCACGCTACTAGGACAAGGGCAGAAATCATTTACATACACACGCGAAATCATGGTGAGCTTTTCAACCTGAACCGGTTGAGAGCACAAACCAAAGTTAGGGATGTGATTATCCGTGACCGGTTGTTTGTCGACGAGGCAGCTTTTATTGCTCACTCCCAAGAGAACCTACAGTCGCTAATAAAATGTTTTTTCGGTCGACATGCAGAGTCTTTGGGCTGAAAATCAGGATGAGCAAGATCGAAGTCTTTGATCATTGGACTTCATCGCCCCCACTCATCAAGTTGGGAACTGTCAGCTTGAACCAGTACTTCATTTCACATATATCGGTTCAGCCATTGCGGATAACCTCTCGTTTGACACCGAGATTGATAAGCGGATGGACAGAGCAGCAGTCATTTTGTCCTTATTGATAACCCTATAATTTGTTATAAAAATAACAGAATTTCTTTCGAAGTATTGACATTTTCAGAACACGAAGGTAAATGTATTTTAGTTTCAAAAATTTATGGTCCCAAAGAGCACATAGCTTTACAATTATTTTAGCATAGTGTATATTCGTTCATTCAAAACAAATACCACATAATCAACTGATGTCAAGTATATTCCTGCTGAATACTTACCACGAGTCATTAAGCAGGTGTCGTCGAATCGGTATCTATCAACTACGTGTCTAGATTCGAAAGAAAGTTTTTTTACGTCAGGAACGGTTACAATAGCATCGTTGAGCGCATTAGACGGAAACGAAAACATACGGATTAAAAATATAAATAAATGAATAGATAAACGAATAAATAAATTTAATTCTTGGAAATCCAAGGCTTGTTGACCATGATCGATAATTTCTAAGCGGTTTCTACTATCAGATTGTAGTATGTACATTTGTGAAAACAATTTGCAAGGTCATTTCTTCAGCGGAATTTAGCATTCAACAAATATAAAGTTAACAGTATTTAAAAGTTGCTTTAAGATAATCTGAACATGATCCGATATATTACAAAAACACTGGTTTTGCGAGGGAAAGCCAATGAACGATCCCGGTCGCACTGATGTTTTACGGATAAGGTCCATCGAAAATGCGTGAAGAATCTGGATCACAACTAATAAGGAATTAGGAAATTGTAGTGTCGCAGACTGACTGCGTGTGTGTTTTGACCATAGCTATTCAAATAAATGTTTTAAGAGATAATGTGAGGTATTTTATATTGTGTATATAAGTATCACATTATTCTGAAGGCTTCTTTCAAGGTTAGTGGGGAGTCACAGTATTGTTATCCTCCCTCGTTCATTAGTTTCCGGAAACCACTTACGAGTTCAATGGCACGATTGTTGTATTACTTTTCCTAACCACACAGGCCAAGTTTGTGATGCATGTTCCATAGTTGAAATTAATTAGGTTTTCATAAATGTGGGCAGTGTTCCAAGCGAAAAGGTTTGAAAATTTGTCGCAGTATACCCTAGAGCTTGCATGCACGCTTAATAATATTGATAATACAATATTTTCGATATAATTTCAAACAAATATTAATGTTTGAATAATATTAATGATTCGAAATGTTTCATTTAAACATTCTTCTCTGCATTCCTCCACAAAGCAATCATCAGCGCTAGAGTTGGTCCAAATGTATGATGGCGGCATATTCGGCTTCCCTCCTCCGTTGAGACAATTTACAATGCGCCATCTTTCATCGTACTCCGCGCGGAGCAAATTGGTCCTGATTATCACGATGTGGAATCCCAAAAAGATTAAAAAAACTGTAACCTTTGGAAGATTTTTCAGAGGTAAGCTGATAAACGATACAACTATTGATAAATTTATCTCTAGTAAACGTAACACATTAACTTCATCCAATGACATTATCTAACTTTTACGGATGTATTCCGTAAATTTAAGCAACCAACTATCTAAGCTACATTTTTAAAGATTATAAAGGCTCAATTCGCAGACTCTTCGTTCTGACCAAAGCTTATGCTATGAATTCAACATTATTAAATTCGCCGAATCTGATGCAAATTCACTCTAATTAATCACGCATTAAGAATTACATATTTATCAGTATAAAAGCAGGATAAACAATTTCAATAACCTTGTAATTCATATTCATAGCTGCTTTTGACAATGAAGAGGAGCAAACGTTACTTGACGACCATCCAGTTATTCGGAACATTTTCAGCAAAACTGACGTCGAGAAATACAAAAAAATCACCGAGGTTTCAAGTAAGTGATTTGCTTTCAAATCTGATTTTTCCGCAAATTGAAAACGGATGACTGATTACAATGTCATAGGCAAATAAACGTTTGTTTCCCATCCATCCGCTGTTTCTAGGCATGCAAAACCTGTTTTAATGTCCTTACTTGATGTGTGAATACAAAACCAAATCGGTCATGAGGTATAAGTATAACAAATGGTGTTTCAAATAAGAATTTTTCTATCATAACCATGTGTTTAACCCTTTCACATATGAGCGAACACGTTTTTCGTACCAAACATTTCCAACAGGGGCATACAGGCGCACGCATTTGTAATATCAATATAATTCTAGAATAGCTAAGTGAAGATTCCAAGAACAAAACCAACCCCAAATTTTCCAAATTACTCTTCTCTATAATTAATTAAATTTAAAAAAAGAAAACTGTTATCCAGAATTTTGGAATGAATATTTAAAGAATTCCAAATTCTATTTCGCTCCGCAAATTTGTTGTCCTTGACAAAAGACTTGTGAATATAATTAGCTAAGACGTTGGCTGTATACTTGAAATTATCTAACAATCTAATAAGAAAATATCACGGATCAAATATAGCTGTGCTATTAAGGAATGTGAAGGGCAAATTTGAATGTCATGTCATCAGTTTTACATGAAGCAAATGACGATATCGCATACCTTTTTTGAATTATATACGCCAAAATGTTTACAAATTTGAAGAGAACAAGTAGATTACGTCTGTCTTACATGATTTTCAGAAGATGCCGCATAGCGCAAATATATATTTGAATTCAGACTGTTAATTTTGGAACAAAAGTTTTAAGCCTAACCTTTTACGCCATCTGACTTAACGCTCATTTCATACCAAAATATGCTTAAACGCTACCAAAATGTGGACTTAGATTTCTACTTTACATACATCTCTCACTCACCACATAGAGTATTTCGATCAGACCAAAGCAATTAACAATTGCAGGAATGATTGCTTTCTTCGAATTCTTTACAGCGTTACAAACGAACTCAAATATGATCAGTTAACCCCAATGGAAAATGCTAAGGTACCGATTGCAAAGCTGTTGCTTTGAATATTGAAACCTATTGTACATGGGAGGGCTGCTTTGTAACTATTATTTAGTGAAAGATGTACGTGGTTTCACAGGAAAACGTGTTTAATGATCTCACCGAACGTGTTCTAATTTAATCGCAGAGAAAGTTTGCAGCAAATAAGGAAAAGGTTGTAATCAGGCAATATGTTTTGTACGTTGAGTGTCCGGTAATTGTATTCACGGCAGGCGTTTAGGTTTTAATCACCCGGCTGCCTATTGATAGCTCAATATGACATCAAAGTGATGTTGTAGGGTCGTGAGCACCAAGCATTTCAGACGAAATAATGCACCACACTAGACAGAAACGTTCGTTTCCGGTGGGGAAAATTAATGAAATCGGAAATTGTTATGTTAAATATATCGCTCAATATAATTGGGAGTTTATGTGGCTCGGGCTGATTCTAGATGATATTTAACAGTTTGCATGATCTTAATCACAAGACCTCGTTCAATTTACAAATATTTTTTTCATTATGGATCAAAATGCATATATCTATAATATTCTGACGGATTCATATTAGACTCGCAAATCCTGAATATATTCCCAAAAAGTTTTCTTCATAGAAAATTCATAAAAAAGTTACATATTATTTTTAAAAATGTTAATTGACTTATTTCCATCCCGTATTTTACCACAGCTACAATCGATTTTGATGAAGAAAAGAACTCGGCGAACAACACAATTGTGATTCCCCATATATTTTTCAAATCTGATTCTCCAAATACAACTGAACAATATACGGAACAAAGTAGGTTTCCGAACTCAATATTTGAGTATTCAGATCATATACTTGTAACAACCATAGACATATTCATTCAAAAATGTAAGGCAGCTAGACAAAATGTAGATAATACAGAACCAAAGATGTTGTGATTTAATATACGTGGTGTGAAAATAGCAAACCTAGCGTCTGGGCACCCTGAAAATTTCTAATCAACACATGAATTGCGAGGTGGTAACCTATGATACGATTGTTTCTTACAAATAAACGAATAAATTACTACACAATTTGCCATACTCGTTGATTTCAAGATAAATCTTTCGTACGTTCGATTTGAAATACATTATGCTATAAATCATTTCATGCTCATTTGTACTGTCATCAACTGATTAGGACAAAAGACAATATTAAAACACAGTATTCACAAGGAAAACGATATTGTGATATATTTTGGAACTTTGGTGTTTGTTTCGTTACTACCAATCAGCACAAATTTTATTTTGAACGGAAATGTTTCCCCGTTAAATGGTCACAATTTTTAATTTTGTCATTTTTCAAAGCAACAACAAATCTTTTGATATGTTAATATAGACCTATGATTATATTCTTTAGAAGTTATTCATTTTCAACATATATTTTAGTGCTGACCTTCCCAACCCTAATACAGCACTACTGGTTTCTGGCTGTTTGCCTGTCATCAGGATGAGACAATAAGATCAGGATCATTGAGCCTTAAAACATTCGTATAGTGGTATACTGGTATGTCGCTATTAAATAGGGTTCGTACAAAGAACCAAATTTGATTGTAATCCTTAATGAATTTCATGAGGGATGTTTTCAAGAACACTTACCCATCTCTCAAAAATGTAAAGTTGCAAGTTTGGTTTGATCCGCGAATTTTCAATTAATCTGGTTCGGAATTTCGAAAGCATTTTGTATGTCCGTTCCGAAGTAAGCTTTGGTTTTAATGGACTAACAGCACTAAATAAGAAACTTGTTTTCGACCTGCTTTTGGAAATTTAAATATAAACAGCCTTTAAATGAAATAAAGGGTAATGTGTTGCACAATCTCAGTTTAGTGTATGCAGACCAGTAATTTCACATGAAACCATTATTAAACGTTCGAGATTTGTCAAAAGAGGACGAATGAGTACATATATTTGGCGTGAAGTGTAATATTGAAAGGAACCGCCACACTGATCAGATTTTAACACATATAAATTCCTTGATAGTAAAATACCGTAAAATAGTTGATGGAGAATACTAATTAAGCGGTACACCTAAATATGTAACATTGTTCAGACTTATATCTATAACTAAATCCATTCTACGATGTCGTCTACTCATACGTTCTACTGTCACTTGTTTAGAAGATACGTATGCAGCCAATTCTGTTTTCATAGAAATAAACTTACGAAAAAGGCCGTATATTCCCTGAACTTCATTCCGTCAACAAGTTTCCAATTTACTGACGTCATATTTAATGAAAAATTTCACATATGAAAATAACAATATTCGCCAAATACATCATCATATAAAATTCCTGGCTATGGATCTTGAACGTTAAGGTGTGACTAGATACATAATCAAAAATATAATCAAGACCACGAATAAATGTTCGAAAATGAAATTTGAAATGTTAATTATGTGACAGTTTATTTGGATTCCATCGTTATATATATATATATATATATATATATATATATATATTCAGTCATCAGGTATTAGAAGTAGTATGATGATTCGCATGCGCTTGGGGCGTGCGTGAAGGAGATGCATGCAAATGAGATGTTATATTCATTATCGTGGGTTCCAACACAGTCTACGTGAGCGTGGTCTGATGTGATTGAACTGGTTGGTCGTACTAAAATTGCCCAACAGTGGCATACAAATGGAAATCGTTTAGATTTTAGTTTAGTTTGTACACTTAAAACAATATGCAGCTATTGTGAAAAATGTTTACATCGATCGGGATTTGCAGTCATTTAATATCGATAGACAGTCATTTGTGAGACCTAGTTAAATGGAGCTTACTACACCTGGTCAAATTCATCAGATTGAATTCATCTATGCGTCACTAATTTTGCTTTATTTTGAGCAAACCCGTAACAATTATGTTACTTTCGCTATTACGTACTCATTGATTGATGATTTATGGTTAATAGCTTATAACTTTGATTAAATTATTCTAATCTTTACGGCCTTTCTAGACGATCGTTTTACATCAATTTTTAGTGGAATAAATTATTTCAACAAGTAAATCGTGGTAGTAATTAATTTCTAAATTTATGTTTGAATCATTGGTGAGCGTACATTCGTGAAGATTCGAATACATTTTTTTATATATTGCAAAATTTAGAAAAAATATCCTTTAGATTACAAATTGATTTTGATTGAAATCACTAAAGAAGATGGAGATGTATGCAATTAAGCATCTTTTATTCCAGGCTATGGGTAATAACCCTTCCACATGTGCATGACACATGATAGAATAAGTTGGTCGTGCCTACTTCACCAAAAGCATAATCGTGTTTTCATTTTACGGTCTTAGATAAACAAATGAGTGTTTAAATTTCATCTGCATTGATGTTTTCTTCAGACGCGTTTAATCGGATTCGAATATTTCTGCAACACTCAATTAATACATTCGTTTGCATTCCGGGCAGTGAATAAAGCTGTAGGAATTTCAGTGAACAAGCATGACAGTCCAGATTTCGACAGAAAACTTCAATAATGGCTTGATTTATAATCGATAAAACGTGTATAAGAATAAATTTCTTTTGGAGTGGAGTAGCAGAGTAATAAAAATAGTTAACTCGGGCGTGGATACAATACATAAACAATAGATTCTGCGGAAAATAATGTTTTATCCTACGCTCATCAACTGGTGAAGAGTCGTCAGATGTGGAGTCAAATGATGCTTCTAAATTGTTGATCAAATCCTTTACAATTTCTTGTTATGTTTGTTAAAATAAATTCTGTATAATTCCACAATTAACAGCGATTATTTTATCACTACCCCTTATAAGACGTTTTTTGATACGTTTATCAGAATCGGATGAATGGCTAGAAAACACAGATAATACAAACGAAAGAGAAATTAAAGACCATACTGAATCCAAAATAGGTACGTCCTTAATAGCTTTATTCCAGATTATTGCCGTACCTGTTAAACTTGAAAAATAAATTATTGCATCATTATTTAGACACTGCAAAGAATATCTAAAATATCTTATCTGAATATGAACCGCATTTTTTAAAATCAATTTCTTTGAGGAACTTCTGAACATTTTAATTGGCCAGTTATACGTAGTTGTCTTTGTGAGCTCATTTTTAAGAATACTGAATACAAGGCGACATATTCACCGGGTAATGAGACTGTACAACCAAATGTTAAATCGGCGGCAGTGACTTGCAATGGAATTTTAAAGGTTGACCTTACACCTGAGAGGACGTACGGTAAGACCTCCCTTCAGTGAATACCACCATGTGCCATTAATGCGGATTTGAGTTGCCTGTGCAACCGTTCCACCATACCATTAGCAGCAGGGTGTTGATGTTGGCAACCCAGGGTAGCCAGCAATTTACTTAAGACGCTATCGAAATGGAAAACTCGGTACGTTGTAACGATACTCATATAACCGAATTGTGCCACCAAACGTTCGAAGATAGCATGCGAAACTGTCTCGGCGAAGCAGTTGTGTAGCAAAACGGCCTCGGGTAACCTAATGAAATGGTCCATGCTGGTGAGAATGTATGTATAGTTACGAGAAGGTTGTAACGGGCCAACTAGGTCTACGTGAATGGTAAAGAAACGCTTATCCAGTTCGTTAAAAAGTTCCTAATGGGTCTTGGTTATTCGGTGGATTTTGGTGCGTAGGCAATCACTGCACGAAATAAGCGGTCGGAACGCCGCCTGTGAAAGGTCACACATAATATCACCCGAGCCATCGTGCAGTGGGAGAGGCCTATGTCGAGGGAAGTGGAATCAATAAGTTTTGATAGTGACTATATGCTTCTTGAGCGGTGACTTCCGATTTGGTTTCGTCCGTTGAACATAACGTCGTATTTTTACCACGGAGTTAATCGCCTAATGGCTGGGAGACGTGCGGGCACTGTAAGATAAAACGTCGGTAAAAGTTTACCAGACATAGAAATCGTCTAAGTTCCTTGAAGTTGGTGGTCTCTGGGAAGTTGAGGATTGTTTCCTTATTCTTATTCAGTGGTTGAAAACCAGAGGCTAAGAGTCTACGAGTTAGAAAAACGACTGCTGTCTGGCCAAAACTACAATTTCTCGCGATGATCGTGACACCATGACTGGAAAATCAATTAAAGTGTGCAGCAAGGTGCCCTACATGGTCTTCCTTGTAGTTGCTAGCGATCATTCCATCATCGGGTTCAACGAACGCTAAATTGAGCCCCATGAAAACTTGATTAATTATTCACTGGAAGGTTTGAGCCGCATTGAGTTGACAGAACGGCATACACACAAACTCGTAGAGGCCAAACGGCCTAATAACGGTCGTCTTCGTTAAATCTACTTTTGCTACTGGGATTCGGTTGTACGCCCTAACAAATTCTACCTTGATGAAAATGGTACATCCTTGAACATTGACCGTCAGGTCCTGATTATGCGGAAAGGGGTACCTATCGTGAATCGTGGCCTTGTTCAGCCTATGGTACTCATCAGATTTGGCGTCAAATGATGCTTCTAAAATCAAATCCTCTACAATTTTTTGTTATGTTTGTTGGAATGAATTCTGTATAATTTCACAATTGACAGCGATTATTTTATCACTACCCCTTATAAGACGTTTTTTGATACGTTTATCAGAATCGGATGAATGGCTGGAAAACACAGATAATACAAACAAAAGAGAAATTATAGACCATACTGGATCCAAAATAGGTACGTTCTTGATAGCCTTATTCCATATTATTGCCGTACCTGTTAAACTTGGAAAATAAATTCTTTGCATCATTATTTTGACACTTCAAAGAATATCTAAAATATCTTATCTGAATATGAACCGCATTTTTCAAAATCAATTTCTTTGAGGAACATCTGAACATTTTAATTGGCCAGTTATACGTAGTTGTCTTTGTGATCTCATTTTCAACAATATTGAATACAAAACGACATATTCACCGGGTAATGAGATGGTACAACCAAATGGTAAAGCGGCGGCAGTGGCTTGGTTTCCATTACTTGCAACCCCAGAAGTCATTTATTTTAATTGTTCAGGGCTTATAATCGGTTTCGCTTTATTATATGCCATCGACTGTAAACTCTCTCGATCTTGATCGATTTTTTAAATTTCGGCTAATCACGATTTGACAAAAGATATTTTAAATATTTATAAAACAACATTTAAATTCACTTTGTAGATCAAACGGAAATCGTACATAAGTTGAACGTGACTACCAAGAGCACAGAAGTTGAGCAACCAAATAGTCAATTTATCAACGCACTACGGAATTTAAAGATACGGAGTAAGTTAAAAGATTACTTTTACTGGAATATTCCTTTTTGCTAAAAAGATTTTGATATTCCATTTTTGATTAAGTTTTTCAAGGATCTTACCATGCATACTTTGATTAGCGATGCCAAGCGTCTCCGTTTAGCTTTGTTATCAGCGATATAGAACATGTTGTAATATTTCTACAAATGTGGAGATGAAAATAAACAAAATGAAACGTTTCATGACAAGCGTATTTTTCAATTTAATTCAATTCAATTTAATGGTTTAAAAAGCACACAGCTTTACAAAAATTACATAATAATATGCGAATTACAAATAACATAGATAGTAAAACGGGATTTGTTTGCCTACTGATCAGTTCAGTAATCACGTAAAAATACATAGAGCAGGAATTGTTTTCAACCGGTTTGATAGGGTAAATAAGTATAATGATCTCGGGCGTAAAATAGGAGCAGTGCGGTTTTAGAATGAATATCAGATGTACGCGCCTTCTTTGTTCAAATATGGTCCCGTGTGAAAGTGTAGGTTTTTTTAAAAATAAATATTGAGTTTGTATTGTGGTGCTCACATCCCCAAACCTTACACACCACCACCGGTTTCTGGCTGCTTGCCGTCATCAGGTGAAGACAGTAAAACCAGGTTTAGTGAGCCTTGAAACAGTGAAAAAACCGGTATACAAAGTTAAAGTTGTATGCCACTGGTGTATAGGTTTTTTACAAAGAACCACATTTCTCAAATACAGAATCACAAAGTGATCCCTGAGTTTCTTCTGACCGAATCAATATTTTTAAGGTTTACTGTTGAAAGTCTAAACTATGTTCTTGATATTTTACTGTATTATTAAAATACGGTGAACTAATTCTGGCATGACTACAAGGAATATACATGTTTAATTGAGAGAAAGCAACGATTTGTTGTCATTGACAGTGGTTGTCTTCCATTAATGGATGCGTCGTTTTTAACTCTACGCTCTGGAATACAGAACAAAGCCAGGATGAACCTTTTATGTGTTTTTCCGGGGACACCATGAAATTCAAAATAGGAAGGTTCAAAAAAGCTTCTAAAACGTGGTTTGCTACATTACAAAAAGCAGACGAAAAACACTGACACGTAGATAATTGCATATGTAGATATTGATAAAAGTTCGTTTTTGCGAGGGACAAAAACGATTTGAATTCAAGGGAAAATGAACGACAACGACTTAAATTCAGTGAAAAAAATGGGCGTTTGATGCCATGGTGCAACGTGACCGTCACGCAACTTTAACCATTGAAATATAATATTTTATTAATTGAAGATATTGCAAATTTTCTTTGTTTAGCATCTTGTAGATTCAGGCTAAGCAGATCCGATGGCAGATTGAGCGTGAAACGAAAATTAACCCGCGACTCCACCATGTGTCTACACCGAATAAAAGTGGCCGACGCCAAGTATATTAAAATTGAAGCATTTCGTGTAAGTCTTGGAATTTAAACATTCGAAAAAAGTATTTTTTTAAACATCATGAATGCAAAAGACCATATTTCGTAAATTAGTAGATTTAGCGATAATTATCATATTGCTGTTAGTTTGATTCACTTTTCTTGAAAGATTCAATATTCAGATAACCGATCTAACAATCTGAAATGGACGAAGTCCATTCAGCATGTAGATTACAATTCAAAGCAGAATTGCGATTCAGCTTCAAGAAGTTTCACTGCAAAACCTCAACGTGTTTATCTTCCAACAGAATTCAAGCAGATCTTCAATTTTATTTTCATTTTTTTGAATTCAAAATAATTTCAGTCTAATAATTTATTTGAACTCACTCAGGAATTGGAATGCGAAAAGTAATTGCATTTTAAACCTACCTAATTGATAATATTCAGTTGACTTTACTTTAAAATACTCTTAGAATCTCTGTCAGTCGAGCTGATAAACAGAACAATCTTTTTCCTGTATTCATCAGTAAAAACATTTAACTGAATACCGAACAATTCAAAACTGTTTGGACATAGGTCCGTCGATAGCTGATGAATTCCTAACATATCAAGTTAACGATTTTTAGCCAACCGCAGATAAACAATGAAATAACATATCAATAGGACAAATCATTCCTTGTCCAGAAGGAAAAACATAGTTTATCCAAAAATTAAAACAAGATTGTTATACTTGGTTGCAGAATGAAAAAGATACACTCATTTCTGCTGAGTAACGTTAAATGAAGAATAAATCAGATTTTTTCATAGATACAAATATACAGCAATTATAATAATTTCCTCATAAGATTAAAATATAATGACGAACATCAAGTTAAAATTTGTCAACTTCCTTTTAAGTTCAAAATGGACATCGTTGATACAAAAACATTAATAATGTTTTTCAAATTTAACTTAAATCGGATAAATTTTGAGAATTCAATTTCATGCACGTCCTTCTTGAAGGAACCGCAGCAAATGTATGTGAAAAATTTGATGTTTGCCGATGACGAATTTGTGGTTTCTTCCATTGAAACTCCATTATTCACATAATTTAGCAGAATAAATGCACTCACTGTGAAAGGAATTCACCTAAGCGTGCTCGAGTACAAAAGCAATTTTGTTGAAATTGATAGCGTTGTGCCCTCAGGAACACGGCAGTTCTAGGAACAGATACAATAAAGCTTATCCGCTCAGCACAGTGTAACCTAAATTCTTTAGTCGTCATACTGTTTTCGACAAGACTAGCTTTAACAATTGAATCCACGATATATTCTTTCACTATGCAAACGGTATATTTGTGATTGTAAAACTCGGAAACGTTCGAGTTACGACATCTTTTCCAGTTTCTTCCATTTTACATATAAATGTAACTGATGACGTGCAGTACTTTTTGGATATTGAAATTAAACGAACAAACGCAACAACACTGAAACCTTTGTTTACCGTTAGAATGAAAACACGTGTAAAAATTTAACTTAAACCAAGCGTCTGACCAACAATGTTTACAGTTGCATCATAACCAGAGTTCAAAGCGACACAACACACTACAAATGGGATTAACGGAAAAGTTAAAAGTATTATGTCCAAGGCTTTCAGAAGTATGATGCAACAAAATATACGTTTTATGCACGATATCAGGATATGATGCGATGTGTATCTCAGTATTTCCAGCGTCAAGCATTTAATTTTTCCTACAGATTACACGCAAACCTACCTCATGCAACCTCATATACATAAGAAAGAATTAGTTGGAACTGAGATCATGGTGACATAAATACTGTTTATCGGCACACAAACATGATCAAGAATTATTGATCTTAATACCTATCGATCAACACGTGCAGTAATTCGATCGAGACAGCACAAATCTATGAGCTAAATGAAAACCCTACATGAATCTCTCAACAGACGGCACTCAACAACATCATTGAAAAGCCATTCAAATGATTGGAACCCACGGCCAGTGTGAGATCGCTCAAAAAGATTATATTCAAAGTTCTCGGCTCTAGTCAGAGAATAACGATGAACGAATAGAATGGCACCTTATGAAGCTCAATAATTTCAATTAGCCTCCGCTTTAAAATCAATCTTGATGATGATGTTATCGATCCTGATGACAAAAATGTCATAGATTTTAGCGAATAACAATACGTATCCTTTATTGCGTTCAGGAAGAAGAAAACTTGTTATTTTATGGAGCTTAACATTATTAGGAAAACCACGTTGTACCTTTTTATCTAAAGTTCAATAAAAGCAATCATAGTTAAGTAACTACAAAGCCAATGTACTTTTTCGCTAGAAGCTCAATAAGTTCGAATAATTTAATTAGGTTTACAATATTATAATTGATGTATTATGAACATTATGCATCTTTTTAGAGAAACCGAGAAAAATCCCTAATTATTAAACCGTACTACACTGATTTAATTAGGATTGCAAAATGCAACAAGAAAATAGCTGAAAACGAAATCCTCTATGGTTTTACTCATACCATTTCGTCAAATTGTAGTACAGCGAATTAATTATATATCTGTAACCTTAACATTTTATAATCTCAAAGTTTGTCACAGGACTTTTGGCGAGTATTTATCTTGACGGAACATCACGCGAGGCAGAACCATTGCGACCGATATTCACCCAACGAAAAAACCAGATTTATGTATCGTTTTCCAATCAAATGACGATAGCCACGTTTTGGAATAGAGAATTAATGACGAGGAATCCGTGGTTCGCTAGATACAGAGGAAGTGAGTCAAAAATGAGTTTTGAATAACAATTATATGATTTTATTCTTGTAACAAGAACTTCGCCTTTGAATCGATATTCAACCAGCAAATAAGTCAACACCTTTTTTGTAGCTCTCAACATTTTCCACATGTATTTTTAATCCGCTGTTCATAAGTTGGCCTCGGCGAAAGAGTAGATTTGAATAAAATCGGAAGCTTTCTTGATTTTAGCTTCGCATAAAACAACGCGTGACACGCACTGGCAAAATATAGAAACCAAACAAATGTTTTCTCAATTGTTCCATCAATACATTCTTTCGACAGAGAGGTTTGTAAAAGTGGATGAAGGGATCCTGAAGATGTGATGTTCCAAAGGAAATCAAACAGATGAATATAAAAGAATACATGATAAATATTCACATTTGCATGTTTTTTTTATATATATATATACACGTGTTTAACAGCTTCGCTTTCTTCAAGTGCTTCATGTGAGTACAGTACTTTCAAAAAGCTATCCTTGAGCAAGTTGGACGTAAAACCTTTACTGGCAGTAACTTTGTGTGTGCGAACATAATCGGTTCTAAATGTAATGAAAGTCGTATTCCATCATGTGTTAGTTAGGATATGCTGTTTGTGTTAATCGTTCTGAATAGTTTTAGGATTATTAAGTTGTACTTAAGATTAAATGCACACATCAAATAAATTTAATAATTTGATTTGATAAATAAAAACTTTATTTTTGAGTTTGAAACAATATTTCCATCTCATATATTTGTTACCTTAGTCTTTGCATCGAAGGAACTTGCAATGGGCAAACCTCCAAAAGTTAATGCCAGTGTAGAAATAACCGATTGCGACATTAGAAGGCAAAGCAATATAATTGGAGCCACCTTCGATCCATTCTTCGGAAATGCACTATCTGGAAAGTTCTCCCTATGCTTTTATACTATTGAACTTCAATCCCACAAATCACTTTCATTACATCTGCAATGGAAAAATGTAAGTAGAATAAGTTGATCTCATTACCAGATTCAAAGTTGACCGTATCTTATTTTTCTTGTTTCATCAATGTTCGTTTAGAATATGCATACAATCGATCCGTGGGTGCCACACTCAGGAAGTTGTTCGGATACCGGTTCATTAATAGACTGGAAAATGTCTCGCACGAATACTGCAATCATTTCCGGAAAGTCCGCTACGATATTTTATTTGCGATATCCGGGCAAAGTCGAAAACACATATAGACTCTCCTGGGTACAAGGTTTGTAAATTTTGGTGTGCATATATGTTACTTTTGCATATGTGATGCATTTAATTTATTACTGATATTTGGAATTGAAATATATATATATATATATATATATATATATTATATTTATATATAAAATAGATAATTATCGAAAATGTTCATGAAGAAACAAGTCATTTGCGTTGATTTTGCAATGAACAATTTGGTAGTTATGCAGTTGAAAATTTTATGAGCGGGTGTATATACTCAGAACTCAGAACTCAGAAAATTGTATGGTAGAATTAGCATTAAGCTTAACAATAACCATTGGATGACAAGGTATATGTAACACATAAAAAATATATAAAAAATATAAAATATCTGAAAAATCAATAGTGACATTCGCAAACCGCATGGTTCGTCATAAACTCATCGAGTTTGGAAGAGATTCTGATCGTGTGATTTCTTTAGGCAAATAGTTCCAAGTGGAACAAATTCTTACCGAGAAAAAAATTACGAGGTATATCCAATCGAGAATGCGTAATGCTTAATGCCTTTGAATGTGTTCGTGTTCGAGTAAGGTCATTGGGCTTTAGCAAGTGCTTAAGGGGATGGTTTACAGAATGCAGGATTTTGAAGGTCAACATAAGGTCACTGCGTATCCGCCGTTGGGTAAAATCGTGTAGGTTCAGTTCCAACATTCGCTCTGTGAAATGCAAATTTCTGTACCGGAGACCAACTTTGTAGCACGATGATAAATCTTGTCGAGTAGTTCGATATCCTTCCTCAGCCATGGTGCCCAGGCTTGGACGGAATATTCCATAACAGGACGTATATACGTGTTAATTACCCGGGATAGGCTTTCGGGCGTAAAAATCCGGAATATGCTTTTGAGAAGACTCAAGATACAACAAGCATTATTGTACACATTCCGGCAATGTTGTCCAGGCTCAAGGTTAAAAGAAACCCAGATACCAAGATCTTTTTTCTGCCGTGGTCCAGACGAGATCTTGCGTGCCAAGCTGATACGTGAGGTGCATAGATTTTTCAAGCTGCAGCATTGTAACAATTTTCTCCTGGTTAAATGGTAACTCATTTAACTGTGACCAACGAAGTAAGATGCTTAGATCCCTTTGTATACCATACTTCATTAGCAGACCTGACACGTTTTCCAAATTTTAATATCATCGTCAATAGTATCAAGTTGCATCCAATATTCCTACTATACTCGTTCATATACCCAAGAATAGAATAGTCCACGCACCGAGCCTTGCGAACTCCACTCGTGACGTCTATTTTTCTAGATAAAGTGCTGCCAACGCGAACTTGGACGTGTCTATCAGTGAGATAGTCCCTTATCCAATTTAGCAACATTCCCGTTATTCCACAAGACTTAAGCATTTTGATTAAGATGTCATGGTTGACTCTATCGAAAGCTTTGGAAATATCGATGTAGCAAGCATGTACAGCCTCACTTCGTCTAGTGCCTTGGTCCAATCCTCCATTAGAAATCATTTAAAGTCAACCAAATTGATGAGACATTACTATCCATTCATTTGTGTGTCACAGAATACCACCAGAAAGGTTTAGTAGATTTGCACTATTTGTGTTACATCAAAATAGTTGAAATCCAACAAAACATTATCCATTAGATCTGTTTATACCCATTTCCTGGAAATTGTAATTACGAAGAGGATCTAAATATATTGAATCCTACAAGTGGTTGCTTTTTGATCTTAGTTGTATTTAATTTATTACAATAAAATGGGCATAAGAACTCGTTTTCAGTCAGATTATTTGTTATCAGTCTTTGGCGATTATGTTTGGCATCATCATCTAATTAAAATAATTTCACACGTTTTATGGATTTACTTTCCTTCATAATCAAAAATAGTTGATAAGACACCTACGTAGTCAATTGACGGGAACGTCGGAATCTTGGTTTATTTGTGAATATAAAATAAAGAATAGAACATCTTAAAAATCGCGGGAAAATAATACATCTCGATCTTTCAAGTCCCCACAATGATGTGTCATTTAATTGATCAAATTTTAACATTTACCTCTTGCATTTTCGCATTTTCGGAATAAGTAAAACATGTTCACGTAGTATAGAATGCTGTACAATGCTGGAGTTTTGCAATTTCAAAAAGCAAATTAATGTGGATTGTTTGAAATACGAACGCTTATTCTTTTAATAACAACAATAACAACAAACGGTTTTCGGCTGGTTGCTGTCATTAGATAGAGGCAGTAGAAGCAGTTTCAGCTATCAGTGAAATGAGATGTGAAGTGTTAAAAAAGTTATACTCGGAAGCCACTGTTTCATAGAGTTCGTACAACGAAACACAATGTTCAAACACAGAATCACATAGTTATTGTTGATCAAGCACCAAAGGCGCTATGGTCGAACAAAGTTATGTGTTGCTCATATTCCCCGGAAATACACTCCACTATCTTCTTCTGGCTGTTTGAGGTCATCAGGTGGAGATAGTAGGATTAGGTTCAGTGCGCCTTGAAACAGTGGATAAGTGGTATAAGCAGTTAACATTGAATGACACCGTTAAATATGGTTCTTACAAAGAACCACAAGCATAACGGGGTGATTGTTGGTAATTTGATCAAGATATTCACAATAACAAATATATTGTGGTGCTTGCGGAATAAAACTGAAGGATATGTGAACAACAAATTATCCATTTCTGTCAAATACGCTAGCAGGTAAGTGACAAGAAACAAGCTGTTGTGTGAACAATATACATGCAAATGCGGATTTTCAATTCAAACTCATACATTAGATCCGATCCACGTATCATAGTCTGCGCAAACTATTAAAAATATTCGTTATATATATATATATATATATATATATATATATATATATATATCTGGAACACTTATTAAAATAGAAAGTAAAATTGAACTGTCAGTTAAGTATTTTATTTATTGATCTCGTCCTTTTAAAAATATTCTGTTACGCATTTACACAGTTTGGGAACCTCCGGTGAGACAAACTAGAAGATATTTGGGTAAGAATTGCCAGTGCACTTTAAGCTTGTTAAATTTTGCTTACCAACTGAAACACATGATAAAATAACGCTTACTTTTTTATCATGTCCGCGTTTAATGAAATACTTTTTAATAGGTTAATACCGGACACTTCATGTTTTTCCATTTTGTGTGCAGTGACGGTACTTCGACTTTTATGCAATGAATAACAATTTAAACAACTGTAGTGAAAGCCAAACCGCCATTGGAATGCGGAATATCCACAAGTGTCAGCATCTCATTGGATAAATTGTTGCGTAACTTAATTGCGTTTTTTCATTTATTGTTTGTAGCAATTTATAAATAGAAATGTTCCAAGAAACTTAGACATATTTTATTTGAATTTGATTACTTGCTTCAACCTAGTTCTTCAAATCTTGTATATCATCTTGTTTTTCTCCAGATAAGTGTGAGTTCAAA
The DNA here is from genome assembly GCA_013407085.1 of Atriophallophorus winterbourni. Classification (NCBI taxonomy): domain Eukaryota; kingdom Metazoa; phylum Platyhelminthes; class Trematoda; order Plagiorchiida; family Microphallidae; genus Atriophallophorus; species Atriophallophorus winterbourni. The sequence continues at coordinate 30,481 of JACCGJ010003420.1, forward strand.
CTGCAACAAGATAGAGCGAAATTGGAGGTTCGACCGAAAGGAAAGGACCTGATGTTTTGTAAACATCAAATGGTTGTGTCGGAATCGCACCGGATTAAATTGCGATTTGATAAGGTACAACACCTTGAGTGCAATTAAATTCGCATTTGAGGTTTTTGAATGTCATTTGATAAAGATTTATGTTGTTGCCTTCTATGTAGTAACCATAAAACCTTTAACTGTGAATTTTTCCAATGTTTGGTTACATGTGTATTCTTGTCCTGTCATTCAAACTCAGAAAGCTCGAATCAGAATATCTACAGGAATGATCTGGATAAAACGTCAAATTTACAATATAAAATGTTATTTCATGAGATTTCTTAAAAGATTCTTTTAATCTTGTTGCGTACACTTGTAATGCTATTTCGGGATGTATATCCTATTTATTTCATTATAACGTCTGTTATCTCGGAGTATTCTACATTTATATCGAATCATATGTGTAGACGAGGGTTCTCGGGGCCAAAACGTAACAATAAGTTGGCAGTACGCGGAGGTCGTATTTTACGCTCAACAGACGAGAACAGTATTTGCGACGCTCCAGTTAGACAAGAATTCTTCAGGTAATAAGACAAAAGCATACGACCAAGTGCAAATTCTTCACAAATCGTGATGCTATATTAGTGGGCTTGTATATCTTAAAATTCATCGTACCGAAAGTGCAGCTGTATATATATATATATATTATATATATATATATATAATCAATAAAATACTAAATAGAGGTTGTTAAGTAATTCGTTTGACGAAACTATGGCAAAATGTTCATTACAATTCTGTTTATGCTTGTGCTAAGAACCACACTTGGTGTAGCAGCGAGTAGTTCATTCAGTCTCATTTTTCCTAGTTTGATATTACGGCTAATATATTGTAATTCATATATCAAATTTCCACCCCTAGAAGCATCATTCAAATTTATTTCTATTCAAACAGAGTGCTGTGGATCTGGTTGCCAGTGCCACTTTTGACGGTCCAGATTGCCATTCGAAACGTGCGCAGTTTTACAAAGAAGAAGAGAAATATCATGTTCTGTTCTCCTCTTCTAATACGCTCACAATATACACGGTTTGGAACGCAACAACGATAAATGACTCAGTCACGTTTGCCAGATATAAATCCTGTAAGATTGCCTGCTTGCTTCAACTACGTACGGTAGTATTAGGGTAATCTAATCAGATACCGTCAACGGAAGTGCTGTCAATGTTTCTAAAATTACAAATGACCTGTCATATCAACATTAACGTGGAAAAGAAATGTGAAGTTGGCTTAAGGCTTTAGCAATTAGAATAATTTCACTAAAAAAGTTGAAATACATTGACGAACAGATCAAGACATGGAATTACAATATGTTTACTAAACGATGTTTCGTGCCCATCTTATCTGATAACTTTAATTTATGATCCAGTTTGTTACCAAAAATCGTAACGGAAATTTTGGACATTCGTTTCGCTGCAATTCCCGGTATCTCGAAACTCATGTGTTTCAAATTGACCTTAGTTGATACACAAAAAAAATAATGCATTTAACCAACTAACTGCTGTAGCATTTAACCTAATAAGTGCTTGAAACTGTGAAAAAATTAGATTGAGGCATATTTCATTTGAAGGCCACGAGAACAATGTTTGTGACTGTTCAAGGGAAACGAATTCATCAACCAGCACATTTGTTATGATTTGGTTAGATCATCCAATGAGCAGTTTCAATGTTAATTACTAATATCAGCTATCCATCTCCAGAAGCTGAGTGTCCAGCATGACTTGTGACATCGTAACAATATTAGAATTATTCACGCTAGTGCAAAATAAACTTTCTCCTTGTTAGTACTCACAATCTGGTCAAATAAACATTATCCTTCCTCGTCTTCAATTACTTCAGATATACACGATTCCGAGTTGGATATTGAATATACGGACGAGGAATGGAACGCAGAATAGGAAAAAGAATGAAAACCACACGCAACAAGAAACAATAATTACTTTGATGAAAACTGCAGTGTTTCAGTTTGTTAACCCCTTTGGAAATGTTTGAAAATTAATTTGTAATTTTTTTCGTGTTCGGCAACAATTAAGCATTCATCAATGCGCATAATGTTACAAGCTTATTTTAAATAAAATCATAATTTTATTTGTGTAATTTCTAAACGGCTCAACTACCGTTGAGAGTGTCATTGGAATTCATGCCAATGTTGATTATGGGGTTTAAATATTATTAACAAATAAACTTGAAATTTTTATAAACACCATTAGGTGACACGAATTTTAATAAGGTATTCAGTCTCGAACAACATGGCGTCGCCATCAATTTTTTTCGAAATTCACACAGAAAACTGCGTTATTTGTTCATATTATTCTTGAGGCAAACTCAGCCTGAAAAAAATCACTGTCGGAATTAATGGAATTTCAAAAGTGAATAACTAGGTAGTCATATAAATTAAATGTTTTTGATGATTACACAGGTGGACTTGAGTTTATTCATTTCTGACATCCTCGATGATGATAACACGATTACATAATAAGCTGGAACGATGTCGACTCGGACGTTTGAAGTATGGTTTTATTCGAGACGTGATAAAAACAAGAAGCGAAGTAAATCCGTTTAGGCAGCGAAATTCGATGTTGCTGGATTTGATATCGACAAGTGGTATGTATGAACAAACCCTGTTGAAACAATATCAGCTGTGCTCGCAACATACTTCAACTTCTCATGGTACTTTCAATCGATAATTCATATTTATATGTACGAGCTCTGTTTGAATAGAATGATTGACTCGCAGATACATCTATCAGCTGATTAATTGAAGTAATTCTCCCTTATTTGATTCTTACTAAATTGTATCAATTTTTATGATTCTAATACTTTTAAAAATTGAAATTTATTGCGGTATCAGTTATTTGCAGTAAACTAAAACGTCAAACTACTGGATGATTGAGAGGTGGTTTAGCCTGCTAATAGTGATAACCTTCTCATTTCATTCTAAAATTATTGCCGCCAGACCAGCCGTTTTTTAAATTCTAGCACGTAAATCCCGATGAAGTTAACTAAGCTAGATAAATCGTCGCGATCGAATACTAAACAATTCATCTCAAGTGACGAACCTAAGTGTCACGACAGCTAGATCAATCCATTAGACGAACATAAGCAGCAGTTGAAACAGAAATATTTAAAATCCAGTGATTCGCAACACCAGGCTGAAATGGCAGCAGGTCGGTGGTGCCATTTTGTTTAACAAAACAAGCTCGAAAACCAAATCCAGGAGTAAACATTCGAAGAAAATGAACTAGGTCTCTGTATTTGTGGTAGTTTGACAAAATGGTCCACAATGCAAAGCTGTTAAGAAACGCGCCTATTAGCTACTAATCATGTAGCAGCGGATATTTGTTGGAATTTCTGGCTTGTCCTACACTCACGATTTTAACTGATATACACATCAATCTACACTTTACTGACAACCCCGGTCATCATGGCTCCAGAAAGATATTTTCTTCTGGCCGCTCATTTACTAGAGCTTACGAGATTGTCCTTGGCTCTGAAATTACGCCATACGTTAAGCGACCTAGACGAATGGAGCTGATGAAGCTTTCACAAAGAAGATGGCATGGCGATCCTATTCTTGTAAAAAAAATGTTTAACCAATTTCCGCACATCCCAATGTAACATATTCCAACTTCGAACTAATAGCAACATCTGGGTTCATGGATGAAATTCAAAAATGCCGCACTTCAAACACGAAGCTGCTGCAGGAATTTTTATTCGGTGCATTCTTTTGTTTGGAAACCCGTACATGCTAATTTGGTAAAATCTAGACAGTTTAAATATTATCACTCCAGCATTGAACGACTTTATATGAGAGATAATCCTGATTTTGCCCCTAGCAATGAACACACATCTATTCATTATAAATACATCTGCAGCTATGATTCGACTGCCTGATTACTGTGAAGTCGATCGCTTTTTCAACCACAAACCATAAATATTGATTCGTAAATCTTGTGCGTTAACAGACAATCTCATCATACGGTGCCTTGGATGGTTGGGCTGTGATTGACAGGCTTCGCTGAAGTGCATGATGGGAAGACGGGTGTTGAGTTTTGCAATTCTTTGGTTGATGTACCGCTTGTATTTTAATATTCTCACGAATGTTCGACTGCACATGGGTGGAGTCGTTTTGCATGTTCCTAAAATGTTGGTGTCCTTCTAATATGGCTTAGTGTCCTATTTGGATCCTGCTCTAGGCGAGTCAGCAAGTGACTCAAAATATCTGTATATCAAGAGGAGACTTCTAAATGGTTTGAAACGATTACGTTTTTCTCCCAGGTACGAAAGCTCAGAGCCTTTAACCACTATTACACAATCGTCTGAAAACCATATCGTCCATGTGGTTCCGCTCGAATCTCAAAAAGAGTGACTTTGCCCTACTGGCTAAGAACTACTTTCCCACCAAATGCACAATCTGTTGATGATGTCAACCCATCACACTCCTTGCAATTTTTCACTTCAATGCAACACTGTCACGTCTTGTTGAAGAGAGATTTCAATTCGTACATTTTGACTCCTCAACCCTCCCGCGATATGTTTGCTTAGAAGCTGAGTAAACTGATAGCAATTCATTCCTTGTACAATCACGTGACTGAACAGATACGTTTTCGCGGAACTGACACACGTTCTCTACACGAACTCTTATTGACGAATAAGGAGTTGACGACTGAGGAAATCATAAATGAACCTCCGGTTTGAAAAAGTGACCATGTCGTTTTGACTTTTGATTCGGTGTGTTATGATATCTATTTGAAATACGTGGACGCTCAGTTACGGACGGTCACCCATTACAAAACTTTCTATGACGTTGTAGCCGCTAATAGATTTGACCTTAAGTTAGTTGAAGGTCAGGATTTAACTTGGACGAATTTCATTACCAATTGGCACCAGATGATGAAGCTTTCTGCAGTCTCAAGTCCCGTCTTTCAAAAAACGTCGGCAGGTTCCTCAGAAGCAGAACTCGTAAATGAATGTGCCGCAGAAATGACGCGTGGACTGAGTTCAAACTGACACAACTGGCAAGTGATTTGAATTTTTATAGAAAATTACGAAATAATTGTAAGGGACTAGTGAGCAAGGAAATATTTGATCATGAATTTCTGGAAAACGACAAGCATTTTTAAAAATTTATAAACAAAAAACGAAAGGTTCAATCTAGTATCCCTTCACTTATAACCAGTACAAGATATACGGCAACATCAAACGAAGCGACAAATGTTACAAGATCACGATTTTCCAAGGTCGTTCTCCAATGTTCCCTATGCTTTTGACACTATCACCCAAACCACTTATATTAAGTTTCAGGTATCAGTGTACGGGAAAATATCATTCAAGTTCGACTCAACGTCTCGCCGGGTTTCAACCATCTTTGCAAACCGCTTTCGGCACATTTCCAAAGATAACTCTGAACTCCGAACTGGTTGGAAGCAAGGCATCATTTCTATCAGTTTCAATGGTGAAAGCCGTAGTGATAATGGAAATTAGCTTTGAGACATCCAAATCTCGGTGCTCTCCTAGGCGATTGAAGCTATTGTTGCTGATGAAATACGGCTCTTGTCGATAGTTCCGATATTATCGCCGCTGAACATTGCTGTAACTTTTTTTTCCTTTGAACCAGACATTGCTAAACTAGAGATGCTGTTGCTGCTTTTCAGGTGGTGTACGTCATTTACTTAGATTTGACTAGTGCTTTCGACCAAGTTGACAATGCGATATTACTAAACAAGCTGCCGACACTAGGTATTCCACCCACATTGCTTTCCGGGGAAGCTGCATTCAAGCGTTCGAGAAACCTTCGGGTGCGTTTAAGACAAACCGTTTCAGATACATTTCCAATGCAGAGCGAAGTGCCTCGGGGGTTTGTTCTTGTACCGACTCTATTATTGATATTTATCAAAGACGTTTCAAGGTTCTTCGAACCACTATTTCTCCAATTCGCGGATGACATTAAGATTTGGTCAGTCATCAACTTCTCCAGCGATAAAAGGTACCTTTAATCCAACCTGGATTCATTAGACGAATTGTCAGGAATCAACCGCTCATCGATGAACACATATAGATACCCTGCATCACGTAGTCGTCTTCCTGGGTACCTAAGCTTTTTCCTAAGTGGCAACATGCTTGCTGTCACAAAGCGAGAAAAGTATCTCGTTATGATGGTACAACATGAGTTGGGCCGTTCTGCTTATTGTAGTAGATCATCAACTGTTTCAAATAAAAAAAAGTTGTGCTCTTAAAGCGTGCGTTCGGAACAATCGATCCACGTCTCTTTCAGTTCATTTTTCTGGCTACACTCGTAGTATGCTGTCTCCGTCTGTTAACACGTCTTTTAACAGCCACAGAAATGTTCCACAAATCTTGTCAAGGATTTTAGCTTCTAAAGCTAGAATGAACTTCTTATAACTCTATAATTGTTCTCTGCAAACTAGAGAAGTATCCGATGCGTTTTAATCCGTGCGGACCGTGATCGACGGAAGAACTGTATCAAGAAGGATTATATGAGGACAATGGCACACAATCTGATATTCGTGGTCATCACTTGAAGTTAGCCAAATCAAACACAGTAATTGAAATGACAGAACACACCCCAATTGCAATGCGGTTCCTCATCTTTCGAAGCACTGACATTTTCGCTATATCTCCTTATCACTGATTTGTAATAAAAAACGCATTGACCTCCATTATATCACACGATACACAATCCCTAATTAGCTTTTAGCAGGATTATAATTATTGTGATGCCACACCAAATATTTCCAATTTTCCAAACCATTTATCGTCGTAATGAATATAGAGCA
>JACCGJ010003421.1:0-133134 GCA_013407085.1 Atriophallophorus winterbourni
TTCTTTCTATTTATTTATTTATCTATCTATCTATTTATCTATCTCTCTATCTATCTATCTATCTTATTATCTATCTATCTATCTATCTATCTATCTATCTATCTATCTATCTATCTATCTATCTATCTATCTATCTATCTATCTATCTATCTATCTATCTATCTATCTATCTATCTATCTATCTATTTATCTATCTATCTGTCTATCTATCTATCTATCTATCTATCTATCTACTTATTTATCTATTTCTCTATCTACCTATCTATCTATCTATCTATCTATCTATCTATCTATCTATCTATCTATCTATCTATCTATCTATCTATCTATCAATCTATCTATCACAACAATCTTTTTTTTAAATTCCATTCAATACAATCCATTACAGACAACTACAAACTATGCAGATGTAATTTCATTCATTTTATTTTTGTTTTTTACGGTCTGCTTAGAGCAAGTTTCATTCCGAAAAACAAATTCAAGTTTTCTCGTCCATTTTGTCCACTACGGAACATTTCCATGTTGACCTCAACGTATCAAGTTGACGGTCAGTTTAGATCAGGTTACATTCAGAATAACAACTTTCTGTCGGCCAGTGTGTTTGCTTCGCACCCCTCCCATGTTGACCTCAAGGTTTGGCAACACGTTTAGCCTTACCGTCCACCGGGTTTTCAAACCGAGCCGGAACATTCCCATGTTGACCTCAAAGTTTGGCAACACGTTTAGCCTTACCGTCCACCGGGTTTTCAAACCGAGCCGGAACATTCCCATGTTGACCTCAAGGGTTGGCAACACGTTTAGCCTTACCGTCCACCGGGTTTTCAAACCGAGCCGGAACATTCCCATTGTTGACTCAATGTTTGCAACACTTTAAGTAGTTAGCCTTACCGTCCACCGGGTTTTTAAACCGAGCCGGAACATTCCCGTGTTGACCTCAATGTTTTGCAACAAGCTTAGCCTCTCGGCTGGTAGTATACTGTAGTCTGTACTTTTATTTAAGGTCATCTAAGATCAAACGTAGGAGCAACAACAAATCAACGCATATGAATCTTGTAGGGAAAGTAAACTATTTTCTTGAAAGTGGATAACGTTGTACGACCACTGAGACGCATATGGCGTATTTTCGGAATGTGTTATATTATAACTCTAGATAAATCATTTTAAATGAACGAATCTTATCGTGAAATTGAATCCGGATAAATGTTGATTGTACTGGATACACTGTAAAGCTTGTTTCCGTCTGTTTGGTGTCAGCAGGTGGAGACGGTAAGATGACATTCAGCGAGCCTTATTTCAGTTGATAAGTGGTACGCTAAACCATCGTTTGGCTTGTACAGCTGTCTATTAAACAAAGAATTGGTTCCTATGTACACAAATTGCTACACCGTTGATGATTCGTTGTACACTCAAACTTGTACGATCCTTCAAGGTCATATCGGAATTGAGTGACTTCCTTGCTAATTCTGAAGTGCTTGTATTGCCCACGTTTCGGAACAAGGAGCTTACGTCACAGCTGACCATCATCTCATCCTCCTCGATTGTTGGGGTACTTAATCGACCAACAAAATCTTAAAGATAAAACTAGGATGTTTATATTGGGCAAACGTCTAGCATTGCTCTCTTTCCCACAAAGCATGGTAACCGAATTTCAACTATGTACCCACCTTTAAAGCTTATTTATCCTGTCACATAACAAAATCCTATTGAATAACAGTTATAAAAAGACTGTTGGATAAAAGGAAAAATATATTTAGAGATTTAATTAACAAAATTTATCAGTTTTCTCAGTTTTGTTTTACTTGCAAATTGATATTCCGATGTAGCCAGTGACCCGAAATGTGAATACCTGTAAAACAGATCTTTCGTGAGTGTTACGAAATAACACTAAAGAAAATACTCACGTTATCACTGAGTGGTTTCACTGTTGCATGGATAGTTGCGATTGATAATTTTCACCGTTATCGGTTCTCCTCTCGATTGGTTCGTAGCGGATTGCGATGGCGTATGGCGGAAAGAATAAGATAAAAAGTTTAATTAAGTGGCTACCAGTTTCAGAGTCCCCGCGTTCAAGCGAGCGTGTTGGTGATGTTAACTGGTGAACACTATATCCCGACACTATGACCCAACCTTTTCACTCCGAATGAAATGCATTAACTTAAGGCCACAATTTCTTCTAAAAACGTTGTTTCAACTTCAAACAAAAATATAAACACTCATGTGTTTTGACTGCGTGATCAATGCTAAGTTGATTAGGTTTGCGGGTTTGCATCAGCGGTTTGAATAGATTGGATCACATTTCCGTGGTTATAATGCCAGCCCATTGACTGGTACAAAACCAAACACGTCATCATGATAACGAAAAAATATTTAGAACTTACACGTGGATAGTTCTCACGGTTTATTGATCCTGCAAAGCAGATAAATAGTTAAAAAAAAGTGGGTCAGTGATAAGCGAATGATAGCACTCACCATATATCGCCATGGAACCAATATCAGCAACACGCGGGATCGAATGAAGCAATTAATCAAACATTTGCATACAATTAAAGCACCACTTTTCAGTTTCGAAAGGTGGAGTAATTATACAATAAGTATGGTACCATTCGTTGCAGTAGGGGCATTGCTCCCAATCGATTGTTTTTCCACCGAATTCAGGTGGTTCATCGGAACCACACTGACCACATACTTGATCGTGGCGTAAAAACTCATCCAGATCTACTGGAGGTAGTCGAGAGGTGGATGGGATTGGGTTGTGAGAAGAAGCTGCCCGTCCTCGATCGTTGATCCGGCCATCGTGAACGTCTAATATCCTGGCATCGTTTCCATCAATACCGGCAATCGTTGCTTCTTCGTCGTCACTGGCTATGGGAGACGAACTCTGACGGTTACTAGGTTCACTGGGTTCTACATTCAATATTGTTTCCAACGGTAGATTGTCGTACCGTACCGACGCCAATGACATATCGCCGATGTCACGTTCCCAAGGAAACGGGAGCGAGGGACGCGAACTGGCTGTACTCAAATAGGTATCAATACTACGAAGGAAATGATTAAAGTATGGTGGCTCAAAATGGCGCTGAACCCTATCAATCAAATCGTGGCCGTAAGATCTACCCGATGAAAACACTCTACTAGTTTGCCTAGGACCGTCCGCAGAAGAAAAGTCCACTGAGATTGCATCATTAGTACTGCGTAACCAGCGCTGGGAAACCGGGATTAAAGCTACATCAGCATGTTTGAATATCGCAGCAGAAAGCACGTGCCTGCATGGCAACGCTTGATCTACGAAAAACCGACATGTGCATTTCCAATTTAGGCAGCACACACCCCAAGAACGCGTGTCCCTTACAATTACCCCATTATCAGTGGAACTGACTATAGTAACTGTTGAAGCAGTTACGTTGGCGGCGATGAGGTCTACGGCGTATGGCATAAGCAGATCACACAGGGAATCTAATTCCGAGTGGTTGGGGACGCGAACCTGCCTACGTCTCGCCCTAGCAACTTCGTGTTGGCGTTGCCAAATAAGATACGAGACACTGAGTTGGGATATCCGAAGGGCCTCCCAAATTGCCATCCTACCACTAAGGTGGTTCATCTTTAAACATCGGTGCATGGCCTCAACCATGTTCGTGTCCCCAATACCGTAAGTGGCTACCTTGGGACGACGGGCATTTGCCCACTTACGCGAGTTGCAACAGTGTTGCCCTTTGAAGTATTGGAAGAATACAGGGTCTGCACACTGCATATGGATTAAGGCATACGCGTACTCCCACAAACTACGGGTTTTCATCGCAACAAATACCCATTTCAGTGCCTGCGTTCGGGGGTTACGGCGAGTAACATTCCGGAGCATGTGCACCCGACAAAGCAGATGCGAAGCGTGTGGAAATACGTCCTCTACAGCATTCGCAATCGCAAGTGCTCCGTCGGACATGATGGCTTTCACAGCATCACACCCACCGACGAATTCGACAAAGGTAAGCAGGAACGTGCGGATATCTTCAGCTGATTCCCTCCACAAGAAGCCTATTGCTACAGGAAGACTTTTACGGCATCCATCTACTACTAATAATTGATATAAAAAATATTTCTCGCGATTGGTACGGAATGTACCATCGATGAGAATAAAATCAGGAAAACGGTTAAACAAACTAAGCATTTGTTGGGTTGTGTAGATGAAATGCGTCATCTTGTTGGTCTCATCCAGCAGCACGCGTGCCTTTCCATGGACGTTCAGATCCGCTTCCATTCGTCGAATATAGGCTGTGAAAAATGGATAATAATTATCGTCCACTTACCTGGATTGTTACGGCCAGCCAGAACTCGCCGGCGCATGTTCACCACATCACATCCGGTAAGATCTTTCTTAAATTGCGTCTTCACGTAGTACCGTATGTTGAACGAGGAGTCCCCGCATCCCAGCAGCGGTCGAATCACCTCCAATTCCGATGGCGTTAGACGTCGGTTGCGAAAGAAAAGCGACCCAGCTTCCCCGGTTTGTAATTCATGGTTATGAACCATGTTACTGTTGGTGACGCGAAAACCGGAGCCCATACGCCCCAAGTTGAAATAGGCCTCGCATTGTGTTGCAAACGAATCTCTACGGCGAAGGCCAAGATTTGGTTTCTGGTGGTATCCTTTTCGTTGACATATATATTTAATAAATGTCAACTCGCCCGATCGGTTCCTCTTTGATGTGCGGATGGCATAGTGGGTACCAGAAACTCGAGCGAAATCGGTCAGCAGGTGGTTCAATTCCACGAGACTTCCAATCGCGCGGTTGCCAATGGTTCCCTGAAAAAGCTGAGTAATATCGTTAGAGCTCATAATTGAAAGAGACGGCGGACGCGCGTATTTGAAAACGGTACATGATTCAAAAATATTTCATAATCTTACAATCTTTTTGGGTCAATATTCATCTTAAAATATTTTGTGATGTACACTAAAACGACGATCGTGAATCGAATTGATCTAAAACTAGAATTTTATGACTGTAAGAAAGCAAATCAGACCCTAAAATAAGCGCGAATAATGCGTAGTAAATATTTATTAAGTGCGAACTGGTGACTAGATTTAATGATCGATTCAATAAAGTGCTAAAGAAATGAATGTTTAGTTCAGTTCAGTTGCATAGGACAGTAAGTGGCCAACTAGCCAATCAAGCGTCCAGAATGTCTTTCGGTGAAAAGCTGCAGAGAAGCAACCACCACTGCCAAAGCGTTTTTTTCTTATTGTGATTTGAATATCCTCGATGATCGCGACTTCAAGAGATTATCCGGGTTGCATGAATGATGCTGGAAAAATAAAAATAAATTTCTCTTCACCAGTACGGTGAGAGGTCAGCTAAGGAAGAGTTGTGTATTTTAAAAAAAATAACTAGCATTTACTTTATATATCAGACAACGCTAAAAATGGTGAACTACCTAATGTTGCATAGCAATTAAGGGGAGTATTCAGAAAAAAGCTTACCCCAAATGCGGTCCAAACCTCAGGGGTCCGTTCTTGGCCCGCGTTTTTTTGATATTTATCAACGACGTTGGTTGGTACGTCGAATCACCATTTTCCTTTTCGCGGACGATATCAAGATTTGGCGGGTCATCAACTCACCCAGCGATACAAGGAAACTTCGATTCGACCTGGATTCATTACACGCATGGTCTACGATCAATCGCTTACCATTCAACACTGACAAATGCCACGCATTACGCATTCGTCTTCCTGGCGACCCTGGCTATAATCTGGGTGGCAAGATGCTCGCTGTCACGATGCAAGAAAAAGATTTTGGGGTTATTATACAAAATGACTTGGGCTGCTCTGCTCAGTGTAGTAGAGCTTCAACCGTGGCAAATAGAAACGTTGGGCTTTTAAAACGTGCGTTCGGAACAATCGATCCACGTCTCTTCCCGTTTCTTCTTCAGGCGTACATCAGGCCACACTTGGAGTATGCTGTCTCCGTCTGGAACTCATGGTTGAAACGTGACCAGCACGCCCTAGAACAGCCGCAGAGACGTTGTACGAAGCTTGTCAAGGGGCGTAGCTCCGTCAGCTACGAGGAACGTCTTACGACTCTACAATTATTCTCTACAAACTATCGTCGTATCCGAGGCGATCTGATCCTTGCGTATCGGATATTGACGGAAGAAACTCACCCATGTAGGGGTATGCTTAAAATAGCCCCATACTCAGCAAATCGTGGTCATCACTTGAAGTTAGCACATCTGCACAGTAGATTGGACTGCCGCAGATACTCCTTTGCCGTCCGGATTCCTCGTGCTTGGAACGCACTACCCCTTTCGGTTATTTCTGCCCCATCCCTAATTATTTAAAAAAAACGCCTTGACCTCCATTTTGATCAGACGATACACAATTTTTAATTATGCTTTTTTACGCTTATATTCTTTGTGATACTGCACCATATCTTTCCCTCTTTCCACAGCGTTTCCCGTCCCAGCATGGGGTGGCACTTTTTCATTTTTAAATGATTGTATATATATATATATATATCTGCGGCCGGTACGTGTTTGGCGAGATGAAGGAGTAGACAGGATGGGTGAGGGTCGATTGGATGTAACGTCACTGGTCGTCATAGGCTGTGTGGGTGGGGTCGAAGTGGTAGCTTCTTGTGATGACTTTCGTTCAACGTAAGCGGGTTTGAAGCGATCGATGCTAGCTTTGTCTTTATTACCGTTGCGTAGCTGAAAGTGTTGCTTTGGTCTTGAGCGGTAAGGTGCTGGTTCAGCTTCGCCGGTAGTGCGATTGTCAAGTACCCTTTTGCCAGTCTGTCTCAGTGTGGAGCCAAATTCGCGTTTTTCTGCTTTCAGCTTTTTAGGCGGTAGCCTGCGAGCTTTAGCAACATTTCGAGGCCCTTTAGTGACGATGTGATGATGAACATCGTGGGTGGGTTGCTCCGTGCATTGTGCTGGGCGTGTTAGGGTCGGGAAATCGCTGTAAGTGGCATTGTTCTGGACGAAAATTCGAAGACCAGGTGAGGTGATTGAACATAGTTTACCGGACACGTTTAGTGACGTGGTATTGTCGTGTAGCCGTCGGTGCTGGAGATCGACTACGAGACCGTATTTCGTCAGAAAGTCGATACCGATGATAGGCTTCTGAACATCGGCTATCAAGAAGACGAAAGGGAATTCACGTCTAAGTCCGAGATCGAGTTTCAAAATTTCTCACCATAAGTCAAAATTTTCGATTCGTTAGCCGCCTGCAGTGTGATGCCTGATGGACGGAGGTCGCGTTTTTCGTAACTGCGCGGTATAACGCTTACCTCGGCACCGGTGTCTACGAGAAAATTGAGCTTAGAAGATGCGTCGTAGACGTATAAGTGGCGACTAGTGGGTTTGCCAGGAACGGTCGTCGCCATAACTGACTTGCTACGTGGTTTTTCAACACGGTGGCTGTCAGCGTTAGGATGTTTACACCCGGGGCGACAATTGCGCGCGGCGTTTCCGAAACGACGGTGATAATAACAGAACCAGTTGGTATCGCGAGGGCGAGAGTGGCTTCTATTTCCAGATGGACTCCGGGGTCTAGCTCTAGACGTTTTGAGTCGTTTCATGTTGGAAATGATAAGCTGTAAGGATGCAAGCTCCTTAGTTAGCATGGCCACGGTGGCTTCAAGCTTTGAGAGGTTACCACCTTCTGAAACTTGATTGACGCTGGTTCTGTCGATGCGTTCGTGAATTTTATCTGCTAGTTCGGCCAATGTGTCGAGGCAGACTTATCGACCGACACGGCAAGGATGGCGGTGGTGCTGTGTGGCAGGCAGTTCAGCCAAAGTTGCTGTAGGACGGAATCGTCTAACTTTGTGTTGCCCACCAGGGAACGCATGTGGCGTAACAGCTGTGAAGGGGTTCTGTCGCCTAGTTCTACACCAGCCAGCAGTTGCTTTAGCCTGGCTTCGTCAGAGGCCATAGTACGCTTGAGCACAGCAGCCTTCAGTGTGTCGTAAGGCGAAATAGAGGGCATGGGGTCAAGAACATCTAATACTTCTTTCGCGATGTACGACGGTAATTGTGATTGAACGAAAGAAAACATGACCTCTTGTTTCGTGATCCGTCTAAAACGAAACATACCCTCTATTTGGATGAACCACACGTGCAGGTTTGCCGGGTCAAATGCTGGCGTATTACAGCTGATAACGTTCATTTGCGATTCGGTGGGTTCAGACGACATTATAGCAAAATTGAAAAAATAACGGGAGTTCTGAGCGAAAAATGGAATACGGGCTCACCAAATATGTAGTGCTCGGGCTCACCAAATATGTAGTCGTCGGGCTTTGTACCCCCCTTCTCGCTTTGTACATCTCATTGTTTATGTTGAACGGCACTATATCTGTATCAGATTGTGCAAATATAATAATAATAATAATAAATTGGATTGCCACCGTTACTTTTTCTCATTTCGAATTTGTCATCTATGGGATACTCTTCCCACCGAAATCGTAGGTGCATCATCTGTTTCTGTTCGCATATACACTCACTTGCATTTATTCAACTTCTCGTGATAATTATTTTTTCCTTTCTTTATGTGTCTCACTGAGGCTTCACCGAAGGACGTGGTGAGTCCTAATGCGTTAGCGCGATTACTTCCTATCCCATAGCCACTGAGGTCTGGTGCTAATGTAGTCCATGCATGATTCGGGCTGGCTATAAGGCCTTCTAGCCGATCATATCCAACCTACTGTACAAAATATCCTGCGGTTATCTTCAAGCCTGCATGCTTTTTATACCTTTTATACTATTGTTCTATTGTTCAGTTCAGTTCAGTTAAAAAATGCGCGAATTGGAAATGTACATATGTATTAAAGAGAATGCCTGATTTAGACAAAGCGCCCTACAGTCAAAGACTGCACGTGGGCTATGATACTGTCAGATTGCCCAGGCCTAGACAGATATGGGAAAGGAAAATAGCAATGGCAATGAGTCTCCAGCGTGTACTCGCATGCAGCTCACTACCGGCGGTGACTCAATTTAGCACGGTGTTAGCTGCACAACACAGAAGTACTGCACCATTGTAAATCAGCGGATGCGAAATACCGAAAGTCGAGCATGCCATGAGAATGGCATTTTCCGACTGGTGACTAGATAGTAAAACCTCTGAAGACACTGTAAAATTTAGGGAATTCAGAACAAAGAAATCGATGTTGATGTAAAAATAAACGGGTTCACTAAATATATGGCGGAAAAATACTCAAAAACAAACAAACAAAGTATTTACTAAAAATAGCGGTAGCACGTAGATTTCAATATTTGAAAATCCCTTACAATATTTTGCCTTTGTCCTAGGAATATTCCCAGAGAAAATAAATTCCAAAGAATTCTGAAATTAATCTCGAGCTTGTTAGTTGCTGCAAACAAGAAACCGAATGCAATCAACCGAATCACCAGTTCTCTGGTGATTCTGTAGCTGCCATTTCAGGACAGGCGGGTGTTGGTATAGTGCTGAATTCACGTGCCGAATCCTGTCTAATCGATTGGATTCCTCGCAATAGCAGAATGTGCGCAGTTAGACTCGCCACTAATATTAGACCAAACTCAAAATCTTCTAATCAGAGATGCTTGTTTATTGTAGCAACTTACGCTCCGACTAACACCAATTCCGACGACGAGAAGAACGCCTTCTACGACGATCTTTATGCTCTTTTGCGACGTGCAAAAAGCTCCGATATTGTTGTCTTAGCAGGAGATATGAATGCCAGACTAGGTCGCTTAGATACATCTGAATCACAATTAGGTGGCATGTTTGGTCTTGAAAGCCAACGCACAGATAATGGTGAACGGTTTATACAATTCTGTGCACAATCTCGATTATTCATTAGCAGCACCTCCTTTCGACATAAAAGATGTCAATGTGCCACATGGCGCTCGCCGGATGGAAGCCAACCTTCGGCCCAAATCGACCATATCGCCATAAGTGCTCGCTGGAGAGGTTGCATTGAGGACTGCCGCTCTTTTTGGAATACCTGCGTAGATTCAGATCATGCTCTTGTGCGATGTAGGTTCTCGTTAAAGTTCTCCGGTGCGAAGCCCTCGAATGGGAAACGCATTGCTGTCGAAAAATTCTTTCAGCCTGCAGTTCAAGACATTTATAGGACCACCTTGAGTAACTCACTCCCAGTTGCCCAGTATGCAACTACCGATGAAAGGTGGAACAAAATAGCAGGGATTATGCGAGCCGCCGCAATAACAGCCTGTGAGACTGCACAACCAACCCAAAAGTCCCACTGGATTTCACAGCGCTCTATAGAAATTCTTCACCAGCGACGCGAAATACCTCATGGTCCTGGACACAATACAGAGCGTAGACGCGTAAGGAATGAACTTAAACGGAGCTTAAGACTAGACAGAGAAAGGTGGTGGCTAAATAAGGTCGAAGAAATGGAAATAGCAAATAATGCGGGTAACGTGCGAAAACTCTTCCAACTTATTCGATCGACTGGGCCTACGAAACAAGGAGTGAGTGAGACTATAGCGGAATTAGACGGTACTCTTATCACTAATAAGAATCGCCGCCTGTCACGCTGGGCCGAACATTTTGAAGAACAATTCAGCTGGTCGCCTGCAACAGAATCATTCCCTCACTTGAGGCAGTGTGATCCTTGGCCTGTTAGCGTAGATCCCCCTAATGATTTAGAAATTAAAGCATGTATCGAATCCATGAAACGATTCAAAGCTGCTGGCCCCGATGACATACCGCCTGTTTTGTTCAAAGAAGGTGGCCAAGTACTAATCAGCACATTAGGAGATCTCCTCCGTGAAGTGTGGATGTCAGAATCCGTCCCTCCGAGTTGGGGCGAATCAGTTATCATACCTATATTTAAAAAAGGTGTGCGAAGCTCATGCTCTAATCACCGTGGGATAAGTCTCACTCCCATCATTACGAGATTATTAGCGTCCATATGTCTTCGAAGATTAACATCGCATAGGGAATCACAGATCCGTGAGCAGCAAGCTGGCTTCCGGCCTGGCAGAGGCTGTGTCGACCACATTTTTACTCTTCGACGGATATTAGAACTGCGGCACACCTATCGACAGCCGACAATAGCCATCTTTTTAGACTTCAAAGGAGCATTTGATTCAGTCGATCGAAATGTCCTGTTTAAGACCTTGCTGTGCAAAGGCGTTCCGCATAAGTATGTCAACATACTACGCGCACTTTATGCTCATACATCCGGATGCGTTAGGGTTTACAATGAACTCTCACCCAAATTCCACACCACAAGTGGCGTCCGACAAGGATGCCCGATTTCTCCGTTTTTGTTCAATTTTGTAATTGATGCAATTATGGAATTATGCAACGAAGGTGCCCCAGCTTTCGGAGTTCACATAATGCCAGGCGTCAAGCTTCTCGACTTGGATTATGCTGATGACATAGTTCTGCTCTTCGACTCATACACAGATGCACAGGCGATACTGAACAAGCTATCTAGTATTGTGCCCGCATTTGGAATGCGTTTTGCGCCCTCTAAGTGCAGTGTTCTTCTGCAGGACATCGACTTATCGAACAAGGCTTTATTACTTGACAATCAGGCGCTTGAAATTGTGGATCGTTTTACGTATCTCGGTAGTTGTATCAATAATTCTGCATCGTTAGATAACGAGGTCTCGGCACGCATTTCTAAAGCGACCGTAGCATTCCGCAACCTAGGTCACCTCTGGCGTCAGAAAGGACTGTCTCTGCTACTCAAGGGTAGAGTCTATAAAGCGACAGTTCGGGCTGTGTTACTGTATGGGTGCGAAACCTGGACCTTACGTAAAGAACACATTCAGCGTCTCCAAGTATTTGACAACCGGTGTCTCCGCAGCATTCTAGGAGTTAGCTGTTACAATCGTATGCGCACCGATGCTCTCCGAAATAAGTTGTTTGGTAGTAATGTCGATATAGAGAAGCAGATCAACCTGCATAGGTTACGCTGGTTGGGTCACGTTTTACGGATGCCGGACCACCGACTTCCGAAACAGATTCTTTTTGCGACGCCACATCCTGATTGGCGTAAATCTCGGGGTGGCCAAACCGTCACATGGCATAGGCAGCTAAAAATTCTTACTAGTTACCTTTCCAAAGTAGGCGCAGCGCGTCTTCCAGGCTGGTGTCCCCGCGATCATATATCGCAATGGTTAGTTACGCTTCAGGATATGTCCCGAAACCGTGTTCAATGGCGGTCTTGCACTAAGCATCTTCTTGGAGTGTTTGCATAACCTTGTATGTTGTCAAGCGGAGTGACGAGAAAAGCTTGTTATGATGCATGACAGTGAAAGCCGCAAGGAAGCTGCCGTGCTGATGTTGCTCTACTCGTTCACGAAACTTGTTTGAATGCATGTTCCATTCGAGGTGTAGGCACCTCTTCCCAGTTTGTTTGTGCTTACTCTTCTATAGAAGCCGTAGCAATTTAAGTCCCACCCTTCCCCATCTTTTAGGATTTTACTTTTTCATGGTTGTATGGCAGTTAAACATTCGTTACGTGCTACCGGTGTAATGGTGTCTTTGATGATGATGATGATGAGTTCACCAGTAAGAAATCAGAAGTGTGAGTTGAATGCAACTAGTGTGTATTGTTGTATCAAAACATTGAGGTCAATCCGAATTATGGTCCAATAATAGCAATGGAAAATATTTAATAATGAATTAAGAACAAATGTTGAAAACGGTTGCCACCGGATAGACTCCAACCTTGATTCCCGAAATTCGATTGGCAACGTTTCGAAACTCAAAGGAAACTTTGAGAAACATCGATGGAGTGATTCTGCTGTTTATATTCATTCATCACAGCAGATACTTTTATTGAGAATGCTCAGATGTTGTTAGAGAATGTCAGTCAGGATTCTTGGCGAAGTTCGGGTGCAGCTAACGGAATCCTCGCTTTGTCTGTGCTCATCTCTGCTGTATTAAGAACGTTTAAGCTGCACCCTTACTCCGAATCAAATTCTACAAACACTAATTGTGTCCTGCCACAATTGGACCCACAAAACAACTCAGTACTACATCGGGTGTTGATTCCAAAGGCTTTACGAAATTAGGACTCGCAGACCCCAACCAAAATTTCGCTATAAGCATATTATACACAAATACTTACACCATGCGTAGTTAGTGGGTGTGAACTAACGCAGAAAACCACCGAATCTAAATCCATGAGACATTTCTCGTCAGTCTTCTTTCGACCTATACAGCCCTTAGATATGGTAGAGCCGACTGTAGGTTTTGAAGAAAAGCTCTATTAATCCTACAGCGTAGTATTTAATATCATAACTCTGGTAAGTATATGACCCTATTTGACATTCATTTGGTGTCTACATTCATAACCGACGGTAAGCTTACCTTTACCTGCGCAGCTGAAGAGTGGGATCAGGGACTTGGGGAAATTCTCTCACTTGGCCAGCGCCTAAATCACACACCTGCATCCTGATAGTAAAACCTTGAAACTTCCTGAAAAATTAATTGTATTAGCCGCATGTTTGTTTATGCGTGGGCTCGACGGAAGGTGGCAGGTACTCATTGCACGAATGTCCAATCATGCAGTACTTTGTGCTGTGCTGATAACACCGTGCTCAATTGATTGACCATCGGTAGTGAGCTACATTCTTTAACACGCTGGAGTCTTTCTATTTTCCTTGTATCTGTCTAGATCTGGCCCACCTGACAGTATCTTAGCCTACATGCAGTCCATCAATTTGCATATATATATATATATATATATATATATATATATATATTTACACAATCATTTAAAAATGAAAAAGTGCCACCCGGCAATGCACGAGAAAAAGAAAGAAAAAAAGGTACAATATGAGGGGGAATTTTTTTGTCCATTGTTCCACATGTCGATTTTTTCATTTTTTTTATTTTTTTTACAAAGTTGAGGGGGGAACACAAAATAGAATGCACTCTCTCCACTGTTGCCGGTTCTCAGCCATCGTCGACAGCGTGTCAAGCCACAGACACTCACTATCCCTTGGACCCCACCCAGGAAGCCGCGTTCGTCCGACCCGAGCTAAACCCGACGTCAAGCGTTTTAAGGCCTTCTTCCAGGTCAGCGGTTGTCCACCTGAACACCGCCGCCAGCCTGGGCCAACCGACACACGCAACGCGCGGAAGGGTAGGCGCTCAGGCTTCATTCTCAAGACATGCCCTAGCACCGACAAGTGATTGTCAAAAACGGATAACCTAACATCAAGCGTTAATGTTCCTGACTAGCCGTTCACAATGACGTTACATTATTTGACCCCACGTAAGGCTACTCGGGTGCACGGATGTGCAATGTGCACGTATGTGCAATCGTGCAGTATGGTATGGTATGGAAGCACAAGCCTGATCCAGGCAAAGTGCCGCACAGTCAGAGACTGCACGTGGGCTAAGATACTGTCAGGTCGCCCAGGCCTAGACAGATATGAGAAATAGAGAATACGGATGGTAGTGAGACTACAGTGTGTTTCAGCATGCAGCTCACTACCCGTTGCCAATTAATTTAGCACGGTGTTAGCCGCACAGCACAGAAGTATTGTACGATTGCACATCCGTGCATAGCAATCGTGCTGTGCGGCCAACACCGTGCTAAATTGATTGGTCAGAGGTAGTGAGCTGCATACTGAAACAGGCTGGAGTCTCACTACTATTTCATGTTCTTTTTTCTTCCTCATATCTGTCTAGGCCTGGGCAACTTGACAGTAACTTAGCCCACGTGCAGTCTCTGACTGTGCGGCACTTTGCCTGGATCTGGCTTGTACTTTCATACCATACCATACTCGGGTATCACACTTTTCCGTGCTTTCGGTTTATACTTTCATTGCTGATTGCATGATTCTGTCTTATCATGACCAGCTCGTTTTCCATTTTTTGTCTATTATATAACTGCATTTTTTTAATATATTCAGCTAAATGTCACAAAATATTGTAAAGGCGGGTTCCGTTCAACGTTTGTGTAAGTTTAATGTCATTTTTCTCAAAATAAAACAGCTACTATTTTGAAACGCTGGAAACCTGCGTGGATCGTGGTTTACGCTAACGGAAACTTCAGTTATTTCGAAAGTCAGAACGATTTTGTCCCCAAAGCAACGGTACATGTACCTACCCAATGTGTCCATGTCATATCGAAGCCAGTGAGTGTGACGGATTGTTAGCGTTTCGTTGAATTTAATCCCGTAAATTGTAATATTTATTTTTTCGCTTTTCCTCATATCTCGTTTGCAAGCTTTTTACCTATCAGTAAACTAAGTTTTGCAACAAATTACCGGTTGTTTTGGATAGATTAACAAGTATCACTTTGACAAGCGAACGAGAATTGACTGACATTTTTGCTGTTACTCTTAACATCTTCATGCTAAACTTTTAAACACATTTCACAGTGATAAAATTATTTTTATTACACACGCAATGATGCTATACATAATAAGGTTTGCGGTTAATATAGAAATGCAAATCAAACAAAGCTGGCTCTCTTATGTTCAGGGGAGGCCAAACCATCGACTTAGTTTTTAACGCTTCATCTCGATTAGGGCAGAACCCAGATGGCCAGATGATCATTGGACCTTAATGTGATGCGATAATTTTTGTTTACCTCCATGACTTATTGAGCTATACTGGGTGGTGCTCTCCAGACATCAGGGCCACTCATACCATACAAATTAATGGATAGAAGTCAGACGAACACGCTACCTTGTAGGTCAAGCTTTTAGCCAAAGGTTTTGGTCAAGAACCCCAATTGTTCTCCTCTCTAGGAATGGGCAGTCTGACAGTATCCTAACTCTCATACAACCGTGACTATAACAACAAAATCCAACTCCTCAGTGCTTCGGCCGTCTCGCACGATAAACAGGGTCGCCTTACCTGCTGTAAACAACAGGGCGGGTGAGCGAAAACACGCTACTCCTGGCCATACTCTTCACACGGTTTCTGCTTCTTCATATTCCGCTATCAACGGTTCTCTTTCATCTAATACCAAACTTGAAAATGACCGCACCGAACATGGAGTATCCTCCTTTGACGGATTCACCGATCTCTATTTGAAACCTTGGACGTTTGCTCAACGGAGCCCTGAATGTCAGAACCCTCATACAGATAGGCCAACCAGCTGCATTTCCTTCTACTTTAGATAGATTAACTGTTGATTTTTGCTTCCTCTCAGAAACGCGCTTATATAATCTCTCTATACTAACAGAAATAACTGCTTTAAACATTCCATCTTGCTACTTTTTGCCATGCCACGGTGATTCTTTTCGCCACCATCTCAAGACAGGCGGATGTTGGTATAGTGCTAAATTCGCATACCGAATCCTGTCTAATCGATTAGATTCATTGCAATAGCAAGATGTGCGCAGTTTGACTAGCCACTAATATTAGCCTCAATTCAAAATCTTCGCATCAGAGATGCTTGCTCATTGTATGACCTTACGCACCAATTTTGACGACGAGAATGCATTCTACGACTATCTATAAGTTCTTTTGCGACGTGCGAAAGGCTTTGATATTGTTGTCTTAGTGGTAGATATGAATGGCAGAATGGGTCGCTTAGATACGCATGAATCACAATTAGGTGGTACATTTGGTCTTGACGAATAGTTCATACAATTCTGTACATAATCTGGATTACGTGGCCTCAGTACTCGTTGGAGAGGTTGCATTGAGGCCTGTCGCTCCTTTTGGAAAACCTATTGTATCTATATATTATCTCAACTGAAATCACTACCTGGTCTGAAGAGGGATACTTGTTTTTAAATCCCGAAAAATGTACAGATCTTGTTTTCATGGTGACAAGCGTGACGCTTTCCTTAGTAAAGAGAAACTTGTCAGATATTTAGTCACCCCATTTCCGATATGATGATGAATTCACAAGCGTGATCCAAGCAGTGCCGCACGGCCATAGACTGCACGTGGGCTAAGATGCTGTCAGGTTGCCCAGGCCTAGACAGATATGAGAAAGAAAATAGAAATAATGAGGTGCTTGCTGAAACAGGCTGGTGTCTCACTACCATTTTCTGTTCATTTTTCTTCCTTATATCTGTCTAGGCCTGGGCTAAAATGATTGGCCATCGGTGGTGAGCTGCATGCTGAAACAGGCTGGAGTCTCACTACCATTTCTATTTTCTTTCTCATATCCGTCTAGGCCTGGGCAACCTGACAGTATCTTAGCCCACGTGCAGTCTCTGACTGTACGGCACTTTGCCTGGATCAGGCTTGTGCTTTCATACATACATACATAGGCCTGGGCAACCTGACAGTATCTTAGCCCACGTGCAGTCTCTGACTGTGCGGCACTTTGCCTGGATCAGGCTTGTGCTTTCATATCATATATCATATAGATTCCATACCGCTCAAATAAAATTCTTCACCATCGGCTGCTCACCCTGATGTAATACAATCTGTTTTTATCAAAGAAAGTGGCCAAACTCTAATCGGTACAATAAAAGATCTTTTTCCTAATGCGTGGTTGTCAAATCTGTCTCCCAGATTTGGGGAAAATCGGTTATCTTACTGATATTTAAAAAAACGTGCGCAAAGTTGCTGCTCAAACCAACGTGGGATAAGTTTAACTCTTATCATTACGAGATTGTTAGCATCAATCTGTCTTCGATGTTTGACACCCAATAGCAAATCGCATATCTGAAGGCAGCAAGGACGCTTTCGACCTGGTAGAGGCTGTGTTAACCGCATATTTATCGGCAGCCGACAATAGCCACTTTTTAATCTTGCCTGTTGTCAAGTAGAGTAACGAAGAAAGCTTGTTATGATACATGACAGTGAAGAATCTGTCGTGGTGATTTCACTCAACTCATTAATGAAACTTGATTGAATGCCTGTTCCATTCGAGGTGTTGGCACCTCATCCCAGTTTGTTTCTGCTCAATCTGTGTGGATTCCGTAGGTGTTTAGGCCCCGCCCTCCTCCATCTCATTAATTGTTTTCATCTTTGAATGGCAGTCAAGCATCTGACACGTCCCCGATGATGATTGCAGCGACCTACAAGGAAACTAATTACTAAACTTTCTGAAATAGGCAGAGTCTTCTCTGATTTTGATTAACGCTGTAACGTTGTAGAATCTGATCCGAATTGAGTTCAAAAGGAAGTCACGTTAGTATAGAATAAGTAACGCTTTACTTACCTAGAACGAGAGTACATGAGCTGAAATGTAAATATGAAAGTTTAACAACTGTATGCAAAAGGTGTACAGCACAAACAAGTAACAATCATGACATTCACCCCGGCTTTGTTTTGAGTCAGCTCGTACGATTGAAGGCCAAATTAATTTTAGGCTTCACGATTTCTCAGATCGTAGGGGCGAACCCGTTGTTGCTTTTCTAGTAGTTCCTGATAAGTAGGGGTAAGGGTTTCATGCGATGACATCGGCAACATCTCCACTGATGGGGAATTATTGTTGTGGTCTTCCTGTGTTACATCCGAGGTCCTTTGTTCGATGTCTGTATCGGAGTCAGGATGATCACAAAGGTCTGTTGTCGTTTACCGAACTGTTGGGGCTAAAAGGCGGAGTGATACAGTTTCCGTTCTGCCATCTTGATGAGCAATACGAGCGTAATGAGGGTTATAACTCAGGAGCTCCACTTCTTCCACCAACGGTTTATACTTAGATGACCGATCGCATCGTTGCAGGAGGACCCAACCTGGCGTAGTTGGCCAAGAAGGCAGAAAGGTCCCAGAACAAGAGATATCTAGCATAAATAGTATTTTTAGGGCGGATATAAAGTTGTCGCAACGCATCTATCACAGAATTGTAATCGGCACAGTCCGCAATATTATCATGCACCAGAGGATCCAGGAAATAAATGAGCGTTTCGAGTTTGTCAGATTTGAAAGGTTCCACAGAGTTCAGATAAGTATTAAATGTGCGAAACCAACGATTCCAGCGTTTGGGTGCATCTGGTGAGTTGGGATCGGCGTCGAAGAACCTTGGTCGTAATGTTGGATCCATCGTGTTCTAGATAAGTAAATTGTAACGTTATAGAATCTGATCCGAATTGAGTTCAAAAGGAAGTCACGTTAGTATAGAATAAGTAACGCTTTACTTATCTAGAACTAGAGTACATGAGCTGAAATGTAAATATGAAAGTTTAGTAACTGTATGCAAAAGGTGTACAGCACAAACAAGTAACAATCATGACAAACGCCAACCGATATATCCGTGGCTGGTTTTATTTGAGGATGTCTCAAAACGGCGTTCACTGGTGATCTTGCTGTAGACACTCTTTTCATGTTTAATGTGAGGGCGTGTGATGTGACGTATGGTAGTGAAAGCTGCAAAGCTGCTTTCTTGCTGATGTTGCATTATCCATTTATGCGTAGGTACTTCAATCAAGTTTTTTTTCTTTATCCTTATCATCGAGTGTGTTAGATCCCCTTCCTCTCATTGTTGAGCATAATTCCGTTGTGATTATATGGCAGTGAGGCCTCAATGTGTGCTATTTATTTAATACTGTCTTTGATGATGACATTCAGGCTAATACAGTAAGATTAACTTCTCTGAGCCATGAAACGGTGGAAAGGTGGTACGAAACCACTGTGTAATAATCAATATATTTAACATAATAATCATAGTGCGAATCCCAGTCGCGTACCAAAACGCTAGTCTCACTTTCATGCGAATCCTGTTCAAAACTAGTCTCAAAGCCAAACCTTTTATAACGGTTGATGTTCTCTGGGTATTAGTCGCACTGGGAATGGTGAAGTACTCGTGTCCCTCAAAGTTGGCGCTGTGCTGATTTTTCGCCACCTATAATGAGGTACGATTTTTGATTTCTTGACTGTTTCTCGGCCAGTATTATTGTCTATTGAACTGCGGTAGTCCGTATCATTGCTTATTTTTTCACATTTACACATAAAATCTGGAAACCCAACAACAACCATTTATAAAGATGAGCCACAAACTCAGTGTGGTTGGTGCAATCTATCTTCTATGCTAGATTCCTAACGATCTGCAATCACAATGGATGTTAGCTCTGATAAATTTATAATGGCGATTTTTAACTGCCTTTCCGGATTGTTTGTAGGTTGTAAAAACGCATAGTTATGACGCATAAGATTCAAAGGTGAAAGAAAGCTGTCGTTGATGTGCTATGCGCGCCTATTACACCCATAGTTCTCTCGACATGTAAGGACCGTAATTCAGTGTGTTTTGAAAATCACAAGTAACTCCAATTCCATAGTGCATCGGCCGTCGCGCACAATAAATCGGATCGTATTACCTGCTACATACAACAGAGTGGGCAAGCGAAAACAAGCTAATACTGGCCTTCCACTTCAATCTTTTTCTGTTCCCTCTCCTTCTCCGCTTTTTAATTCTTATCCTTCAGCGTCCGATGTGAGAGGCGGCCGATCCGAACCTTCTCGAAGCTCAAAATATCTTAAACTGAAAACTCACTTTATAAAACCGCACACATCTGCATTCATAGGTGTACGAACACTGCGTTAATCAGTCCAACAAGCTGCTCTTCCCATCTGTCTAGAGTCGTTGTCTATCGACATTTGTTGGTTGTCAGAGAGAAGACTATGCTATTTCTACGACAATCGAATTAACTGCACCAACTTTTTCCAACAGGCACTTATGCGCTGCTCAGGTGATTCTTTTGCTTTCTCCTCAGGCCAGGCGTGTGTAGGTATAGTTCTGAGTTCGTGTGCAGAAAGCTCATTCTTAGACTAGATTCCCGTCAATAGCAGGACTAGCTACTTTCGGAACTCAAAGTAAGGTGTTTATAGCGGCCACTTATGCTCCGACTAATAGTAGCACTGATGACAGCAAATATATATTATACGACGAACTCTGTACACTCTTACGACGCGCAAAGTCTTCTGATATCATTATTCTTGTTGCCGATATGAATGCTCAACTTGGTCGCCTAGATGTTACTGAGTCATTTAGTCTCGATGTTCAGAGGACAAATAATGGTGAACGCTTTATTCACCTATATGCACAACATAGATTATTTATCAGTAGCACTTCGTTTAGGCATAAAAAGCGTCAGTGTGCAACTTGTTGTCGGCCTAACGATGATCATTCATGAACACAAATTGACTCTCGCCATCAGCGCTAGATGGAGAGGCTGCATTGAGGACGGTCTGAAACACTAGCGTGAATTCTGATCACGCGCTCCTATCGAGATTTACATTGAAATTCTCTGGTCCAAAGACAGTTATCTCTAAGCGCATAGCTTTCGATAAGCTTTCTAATCTCTCAATTCAGCAAATTCATCGCGGTGTCCGAAAATATGACACAGCAGTGGAGTGCGATTGCTACTGCAATGCACGATGCAACGGAGTCGGCGTTTGACAGTTGCACATAGCAGAGGGTCTCACTGGATCTCCCAGGCTAGCCTTCGATTGCTATAAGATTTTCTCATGGTTCAGAATATAATACAGAAGTAAGTCAGCTCAGAAATAACCTCAAGTGTAGCATTCGATCAGATAGGGAAGCGTGGTGGCTGCAAAAAGTTGAGAGATTGGAGGTAGCCAGCAATTCAGGTAACGTCCGAAATCTGTTTCAGCTAATTCAATCTATACGTTCTAAAACCATTGGAGTTGGCGAAACAATCACAGAGAGCGATGGGGCCTTAACCAGTAACAACGAGCACCGATTGTCTTTCTGGGCAGGGCATTTTCATGAGCTCTTTTGAATTTTGACGCAGAATTGATCAAACTAAACGCTATACATTTTAGCGAGCTTCAAATTTACTTTGCTCTTCTTATTGTTTCATGAAACTATTAAGCATCAGTTGGAATTGACTCTTACGAGCGAATTAATCTTAACCATCTATCAAAATCAAGTTTCAGAAACCTTTCCCGGGACTTGCTGATTATGTTATCAGGCTGGCCAGTTCTTATCCCCAGTGTCGTTAACTCAACCCGGTATAGGTAATATGATTTCACACACCGGACACGAAGCTCTCGGGAGACGAAGCAGTTAAGCAGCTGACTATCATCGCAAGTTGTAAAGAAAGCGACAACACAAGCTATTTGACATGTTTAACTTTTCAAACTTATCCGATTTTCAGCAAAATCTCGATGCTCCCCGAGGCTTTTCGACTGGGTGTCTTTTCGGGATGTCAACTCGCGAGGGCGATTGGTTTTTTTGTGCGGAATCTCCGGACGATGCTGTCGCATGGTGCGTAGCTCTGACGGAGGCCAGGAATGTTGTTTCCTTCAACAGTTTACGTGTGCCACCCTCAGCAGCGCATCGTGGGTACACCGACGGTGAAAATTATTTCCAGCGTGCCGCCTATTCGGACACCACGGTCCCTCTATATAATCCCAATTATCCTATGGGAGCGCCAACTATTCCCGTGAGTTTTAAGCATTTGTTGTTTCGAATATTGGTAATTTGTAGAATATTAAGTCGAATTCGCAGCTGATTTTTGCGTTGCACATTGCTCATTCGCTTGCCCACTACTTCTGTAACACCGTGCTACATTGATTTACCACTGATACTGAGCTGCGTGCGGAAATACGCTGGAGTCTCAACACCGTTTGTCCTTTTTATATCTCTCTACGATTGAGCAACCTGACAACATCTTAGCCCACATGCGGTCTCTGACTTGCGTCACTTTACCTGTTACGATTACAAGTTTCTAGTTGTTTTCATTTTAATTTTTTAATTTTAATTTTAATTTTAATTTTAATTTGATAGGCTTTAAGATGTTGATTAAATAAGAAAGAAATCTAATAAGAAAGAAATCTAATAAGAAATCTAAGAAATCTAATAAGAAATCTAATAAGAAAGAAATCTAATAAGAAATCTAAGAAATCTAATAAGAAATCTAATAAGAAAGAAATCTAATAAGAAATCTAAGAAATCTAATAAGAAATCTAATAAGAAAGAAATCTAATACGACTTGAAAGAATTGATTGCTTTTTCTACCACTCGTCTGGGTTGTTAATGTAGCACATCTTTTAGTCTGAATAATAACGATCCCCAGATCAGACTGTTTTCATTGGTAAATTGATCAGACTCACATACTGTGTTTTTCTATCCGTCAGTGACATATTCAACCTTTGGTTTTTTACAATGTGATATTCGTTATTGAAGCATTTAACGACTTCCAGACAATTCGAATCTATTTTATAGGATTTATTTTCAACCTAATATAAACTCCGTTGTCAGTTGCACGTATATTGTGAAGTACCCCTGTGTTGTGTACGTAAAACCTCGCTAAATTGCTCAACGGATAACACGCGGGAAAATCCTTGCTATTATCAAGCGTATTTGTCCACGTATTCGTTTGCAAGTTCGCAGTGGCATGTATTCTGTCAGACCGCGCAATACTGTGACCGAATCGAGACTTGTGATTTCATGCATTTCTGCACACGAAAACATCGCGCTCTCTGTTCATGAATACTTACCACATGCGTCTCTAAATTTGTGTACCTTTTAAACGGATGATTTTGCAAAGCAACCGCGTAATCTTAGTCATGGTAGTTGGCTTTTTTAGTGGCGGGCTTAAAAGAAGAAGAAGCAGAAAATAGCTTTATTCATGTTCAAAATATTCAGTAACCAAATTAATTTCACCACTCAAAGTTAAGATAAAATGTCGTAGAACATTTACAGCAGGTTTCAAATTGCCAGTCGCTTCTTGTAATCTAAAGCTGCCTTTGATTGATCAAGCTTGCCCTCATCATCACCGGTAACAAGTCCTGAGTGATTAACTGCCATACACCTCGGATCTAAAATGCACTCAAGCAAGTGTTGTGAACTAGTAGAGTGATATCAGCATAACAGATTCCTCGCGGCTTTTACTGTCACGCATCGTATCAAGCTTTCCTAGCCGCTTCACGTGACATGACTAATCAAAGATGTCTACAGCAAAGTCGCGGCTGAACACCATTGTGTGCCATATCACAGAGGGTAAGAAACCACTGCGAATTCTGATCTTCCAGACCCCAACCTGGGTGACGGGTCGCACCAGCTTGTTTAACAGTCACAGCATTCGTCTGTTTGAGCAGACGAGCAGAAAAAGGGCGCCATTCCGTGTTTGGGAAAATGCTGATTTTTCGTTCGCAATACGTCGCTTAATTCGTGAAGTCAATATTTAGTTCGCTACCAAAGATTTTATTACAGATAGTTGTTTAACCTATTCGACAGTCCCAATTAACTCCGGCGATGGTGCGGAGACATCGATTGTCAAAGACTGACAGACGTCTTATTTGTTATTTTCTCTGGAGCTAGCTAACGAATAAATGTCTGAATTTTTCAGTTCTTAAATATGGGACCAAATATTGGCTTCGCGTGCAGGCAATAAGGATCTTGTCACATTCAACGATCGTATTTCGTATTAAATCCGCTGATACACAACTCCATCCTGCAATATCTCGATATCTGTTTTGATTAGCATAAAATCCTTTTCTAGAAGTCCGGGAGAATTGTGGTGGATACGTAAAAACGAAATGGTTTAACTACATTAGGTGGTACGGCGAGAGAGAACGAATGTAAAGACCATAGAAGGAAAGCCGGTGAACTCTTACTAACTGAGCAATCACGTGATTGGTCCAGTTGAGGCTGTCGGATATTGGAACACCAGGCTAGTTAAAGCTACTGCATCTTCCAGACACTGATTTAATAAATGAAACACAATGAAGGTTTTGATGTAGACATCGCTGGCCAGCCTATTTGGAAAAGAACATCTCTGTATTTTGAGGATTCAAAGATAAACCATGCGAAGTTGACCATTGACCGATGCTTGTAATCATTGTTTCTAGCGCAGGATGATCGACTCGACTATGGCGGTCAAATGCAACGGCAACCATGACTGCCCCCACATGTTTCGATATGTTGCTACAGTTCACACTTATACCGTTAAAAACAGTTGCATTGTGGCCTACTTCTTGATTTGCTTTCCAGACTGTGTATCGCGGAGTCGATGGTGAACTTGTGGTGCCACAGCAAATAATTGAACACCCCGATGGCTCTCGTACCATCGTAATGGGTTCGGGCAACCAGATCGTTTGCCGTTGTCGTCGTGGTTATGATTGTGGCTGTGGCTGTGGATACGGGTTTGGGGATGCTGCTTTGCTTGGTCTTGCTGCGGGCACTCTGATGTGGAGTCCGTTCATGTGGGCCCCGTTCTTTTGGTGTTAACTAATCTTCATTCATCGCATTATATTTTTACGCTTACTTTATCATTTCATTTTGACGATTTCTTACTTTAAAGAGCCGTTTTTTTCAATTATTTTTGGGTTCTTGTTCATCTGACTTTTCGACAACTATTTTCGCCTTGCTGATTTATCTTTTCCATACATTGGTGTTCGTTACAATATACGTGGTTTATCGTCACCCCAATCTATTCAGTTGGTGTAATTGTATTGTGATTCCAAATAAAGTGACTCGGATAATCATTATCGTTCGAGCAACGTTAAAACCAATGCTAAAGAATATTTTCAGTCACAAGTCTTGTGTCTTCACATAGTTTTTTATTAAGTAGCTCATGGTGAGTTACGCATAATCTCTTCGGTTTTTTTGTGTGTAATTCAATTACCGGATATAATAGGTTGACTTGGGTGTCAACTAGTCAATCGCGTATTCTGATTCAATACTACATTCCATTAGTTAACAGTAATTGACGAAATAAATCTTTGATTTTGTGATTTTGAGTACGGGACGAAATAGAGACTTCGCATAGAAGAGGACCATCTGCAAACCATAAGGACCACTCGGAGTGGGTGTGCATTCTAGGACTTATTAATCTGTCACATTCACGAAATTGCCGAATGACCATCGTTGTTCGAATTAATTTAGCAGTCGCGCAACCCAGTCATGCTTCATAAGGTTGACTGTCCAAGCTCGTGGATATTTAAAGCGAAATTGGAATTATATACGCAAACGAACAGCATTCGTGATTCTTACATTTGATATACTCTACTAGTTATAAAATATAGTTGTTTTCACATTTTCATTCATACCGTAATCCTGTAGTGTTGTAAAGTATCGAATTTTAACCAGAATTTCTTAATTCCAACTGCCTGTTGACTCAAGCATCAAGTTCCACCATTTACTATCTTCCAGATCAAGATCAGTGTCTGTAACTGCCTTGCTGTATAAACGTTCGTCGTGGTAAACAGCTACTCCACCACCTGTTCTTAAAGGGTCTCTCTGAAAGAGGGTCATGTTTGGAATAGAGAGCTCGCGATCGCTCACGTGAGGTTCAAACCATGTCTCAGTTATTGCGATGACGTCAAGCGAGTGCTGAGTACAGAGAACTTTCATTTAAGCTAATTTGTTTACCAGTCAATTGGTTGTGGTTTTCGTATAACGTGATGGAGAGGAAAGCTCGTCTTTTTGCGAATTCGAGGATAAATCCTCATTTGCAAATTGAAATTTAGCTTTTATGGGTGGACTAATCTAAGTCCCACACTATGCAGTGCAGCACCCGTAATCGTTTGGAATATTTTTGCAACAATCCAATAACAGCATGATGGTTTTTGTTTAAAGTCAGATTTTAACAATAAGTAGTACACAACGTTCGAAAAGCAGGACGGAATCACACGACCGGTTTCGCGGTTATTGCCGCTGATCAGGTATGCGTATCCGTGACCTGACATTCGAACGCCGTTCTGACTTTGTGCTAAACCCATTTATTTGCGAATTCGAGGATAAATCCTCATTTGTTGTTATTGTAATGTTGCAAAAATATTCCAAACGATGCTGCATTGCACCAACTATGGAACATTGATTAGTCCCCACAATAACTAATTTGCAAATGAGGATTTATCCTCGAATTCGCAAATAAATAAGCTCGTCTTTTTGTCTGTCCCTTCGAGAGTCGGGCATTGGTCGTTTTTCGGAATTGCCAGAATATTTCCAACCCGAGTCTCGTCTGATTGCAGACTGTGGTTCATTATGCGATTGTGGTGTAGAAAGTGGTCCATTCTGACATTCATCGGGAGATTCCTGTGATTCACTTTCCAGTTGACCCTGATTGATTCAATCGTTAAAAATGTTGTTTTTAGATGTTTCGGCCCGTCACCTTTATAATTTAGTGACAGATATTCTAAACGTGCCCACCACGATTGATTCGTTAGCTTCAGTGCTGTTGGCAAAGTTTAACCACTGCTTGTAATCTTGGCGCTGCCCCACTTCCCGAAACAGTAATAGTGTGTTCGTGAACACCAGGGAGAGTCACGCTGCGTTGGCCAGATTTATCCTGATTGTTTAAACTACCTTTTCACTCCCACCACGGTATATCACCATGTATGCGACATTTAGTCTGTGGACATACACGGAGCAAATAAGCGATTAGAAGAGCGTCTTCCATTTCTTTCTGATTGCTAAGAGTGATCCTTAGTAGACGCGGTTCGTCAAGATGAGGAGAATTGGGGTGCCGACTTAGGCGGGTTTTTAATCATACTTATCGAGCTCATACCCATTAATGAACATAGCTGGTACCATTGCTCAGTCATGAATTCGTCTACTTGAGAAGTTTCCCAGATGACTCCGGCGCATTGGGGTTCTTCAAATTTGTTTTTACTTAAGTATTTTTCGGGGTAGCAGAATTCTGCTGATGGACAAGTAGTAGTATGATATGGTATGAAAGCACAAGCCTGATCCAGCAAAGTGCCGCACAGTCGGAGACTGCACGTTGGCTAAGATGCAGTCAGGTTGCCCAGGCCTAGACAGATATCAGGAAGGAAATAGAAACGGTAGTGAGACACCTGCGTGTTTCAGCATGCAGCTCACTACCAGTGGCCAATTAATTTAGCACGATGTTAGCCGTACAGCACAGAAGTACTGCACGATTGCAATCTGTAGTCACCCCTTCGAATTTTCAATATGCTAATATCTGAGTCAGCTAGCCTTTGCATTACTCGGTTGTTCGGCCTCCCGCGAATTCTCTACATTGCTGAGCTCCTTGTGGCGCATTCGCAATTAGCATGTATCTTAGTAAACCACTTTCGATTTCACACTAACCTCTGCAAATTTTAGACAAATCACGCGTAGTTTTCTTTTGTCCTGACTACACTTGAGGTCAAGGTCGTTTGATCGTTGAACAATATTATGCGATGGTCACATCCCCATAGTATTCACGAAGTTCGTGTGGGAACAACAATGCGTTGGATGCGAGTTTTAAAGTAAAGCATTTGTGGTGACCATAGATTTCATCTCAAACAAAGGAAATACTGCTTGCTGAATGCAACAGCAGACCGTCCGAAAGATAGCTGTCGAAATGAAAACGTGTTGGAAACCGCAAATTTTCGCGTGATTTATTACGCGAAAGTCTGCTAAAAATTTCAATGGCACGTGAGCATTCAGATGACTCAGTATTCGAAGCATTTGACGATAACGTCACGTCTATCAATTAAATTGGTTGTAAGCGAATCCCCCGGTATGGATGGCATCACGCCGGATGTCATCACGAGCTTTCTGAACCATGTTCCAGCCAGATGAACTATTCGTTGGTTCAGGTATTGGTACTAGAAGATTGAAAGCGGTTGTCATTCTGACGCTAGCAATTTTCGTCCCGTTACAATGTCACTTATGATCGCAAAGTTCATGGAGCGTATAATCTCAGAAAGCATGATCTCACACTTTGAAACTCGTAATTTATTTTCGCAGCATGGATTTCTATCTAATCTTCTTACAGTAAGACGACTGGGTGGAGGATTTGGATAAGGGTTACTGCATTCACGTTTGCTACTTGGGCATACCTGAAGCATTCGAACGAATCAATTACAATATGCTTCTACAAAAACTGACGCATTTAAGAATATGTGAATTTTTGATCTGCAACACTAAAGGTGAAGCGATTAAAACGCCTTTGATCTAAGTGATTAATTTTGGTCATGTGGCATTATAATCAGGTCAAGGTTAAATGGAAACGGATGAAAAATGCACATAAACGGATCATAAATTTGATGTTCAAATTGTATTCGTCGATCTTGCGTAGTTGGTGTTTCATGTTTCGTCATCAAGCTAGATGACATCGTCAGCAAAACTTCTCTCGAAGCGTCTCGTAGTTGGAATTCTTCGGTTCGTATACGGTTCATCTGTCCGTTCACCATCAATTACACTGGTTGATGATATTAAACTTTGGACGCGGATAAAATCAGCTGTGGACTGTGTAGAGCTGCAACGTGATCTAGACGCTCTCCATGAATAGTCGATACAGAATAATTAGCCATTCAATTTTCAAAAATGCAAGGTGTTGCAAATTGTTAAGCCATTCCAGTACCAATATCACCTTGGGCAGACGATTTTGAGTTGGACTGGGTCGGAAAGGGATCTTGGAGTCTGGGTATGCGGCAAACTGCATTGTGAGGTCATCTACAAGCGTGCTTCCAAGCTTCTACGTATGCTGCGACGGATTTTCAGAACTTTCTAGCCTGGAACGTTGTCCATCAACACGAAAGCCTACTTAATTCCAACCATGGAGCATGCATGACAAGCTTGGACTTTGTGGTTAAAAATGATATGTTATTGCTTGATAAAATATATCATCGTGCAACCGAACTTGTAAGTGGTTTCCGGAAACTAATGTACGAGGAACGATTGCAAAAACTGAAACTCCCTACTCCCCTTCAAAGAAGCGTTCGGAGAGATGTGATACTAACATACAAATAACATACTATATATATATATATATATATATATATATATATATATATATATATATATACAATCATTTAAAAATGAAAAAGTGCCACCCGGCAATGCACGAGAAAAAGAAAGAAAAAAGGTACAATATGAGGGGGATTTTTTGTCCATTGTTCCACATGTCGATTTTTGATTTTTTTGATATTTTTAACAAATTTGAGGGGGGAACACAAAATAGAATGCACTCTCTCCACTGTTGCCGGTTCTCAGCAATCGTCGACAGCGTGTCAAGCCACAGACACTCACTATCCCTTGGACCCCACCCAGGAAGCCGCGTTCGTCCGACCCGAGCTAAACCCGACGTCAAGCGTTTTAAGGCCTTCTTCCAGGTCAGCGGTTGTCCACCTGAACCCCGCCGCCAGCCTGGGCCAACCGACACACGCAGCGCGCGGAAGGGTAGGCGCTCAGGCTTCATTCTCAAGACATGCCCTAGCCAGCGGAGACGGGAACGGTCGATTACGTCTCGTAGCATCAGGCTGTCCACACCGAGAACACGGTGCCTCACTTCAACGTTGCTAGTGCGGTGTTGCCACCACACTCGTGCAAGCCTCCGTAAACATAGATGTTCAAACACCTCCAAGCGCCGGAGCTCATCTGCGCGTACTGCCCAGCTCTCGCACCCGTAAAGCAAGACCGACCTGACTGAGGCCAGGTAAACTCTCCCCTTGAGTCTCAAACTCACGTCAGACCGCTTCCAGAGATGACCTAGACTAGTGACGCGAAGCGAGCTCTCGCAATGCGAGAGCCGATCTCACTTTCCAGCCCTCCTCCCGCCGTGATGCAGCTACCAAGATAGGTGAACTGTTCCACACAGTCCAGACTGAGGTCATCGACCGTCAGAGTGGGCTGCAACCCCTCCCAATCTTGAAGAAGAACCTTACACTTAGTTGGAGCTAAGTGCAATCCGTACCTAGACGCCTCCAATGCTAGCTGGTTCAGGGCATTCTGTAGGAACACCGGATCATCACCAAGCAAAGCAATGTCATCGGCATAATCAAGGTCAGTCACACGGTTACCCCACATCATCCTTTAAAAACATTTATTGGAATACCGTAAGTCACGACATACACACAGCCACTCAGCGACACTACAAATCCCCCACTCCCGTATCAGCTGTCGCCGATATTTTTATTATGTGCGGGTCTGTTTCCTTTGGAATGCCCTCCCCGAAACTCGTCATCGCTTCCAACGCCGAAATGTTCATTCGAAATTTGGATACTTATTTGTTACATTACGATTTAACGACACCTGCGTATTGACTCATTGCAAGTATTCAACTGGACTATATTGACATTACATGTTTATTTTATACGTATTTCCTGAACAAATATTTACTATGATATGGTAATTGTGAAGCTATGTGCTTCTTGAATCAACCAAGAATCTTGAATCTTGGTTGGTCAAGTTCACGTTATGCCTTCTCTGTAAGCGGTTTCTCATTGGTTCATATGTTGCAGCCAATGGAGCTGTTGGTTAACTGAGTTAGTTGTTAAACGCCACGCTTCAATGAATTCTCTTGCCCATCGGTCGTTTCCTTTGGTTAATGTTTTCTTGCCTTCCCAGTGGAGCTAAGGTCCGAAATGTTCAATATGTACTGGGATTAGTGAATTCTGATCGTGTCTGTGTACGGGCAACTGATGTTCATGTAGTCTTGTGCTCAGTTTGCAACCTGTTTGTACGACGTAGTTCTTTTCGCAATCTCTGCATGCAATCTTGTAGACAATATTCGATTGTTCTTTCGCTACTTTGTCTTTCGTGTTGAAATGGTCGCGAAGGGTAGACGCGGGTTTATGCGCGATGTCGATTCCAAGTGGCCGGAATACCCGTGCTGCAATTTCGGAGATATGTTGAACATATGGCAGAGTGCGTCCGGTTCTGTTTACTCCTCGGTTTCTTTGTTGGGGTTCATTGAACTTATTGCGTATTATGAAGCCTTTTGGCTAATCTATCTTCTGGAACGCTTTGAACAAATATTCTTTCTTTGGTAGCGATGACAAAATTTTTATAGAACAATGTTACGTGCATAGTACACATGTAATGCACGGTTGCATATTCTTACATAACTAGCTATCACTGTTAAGAATTCTAGAAATCGTAGCAGACGCCGAAGCGTAGACTAACGTTGAAGTGTGCCGCAGAAAATACATTTCGCTTGCTATCATTGACGAGAACTGGATGAAGTTACGCAATGCATATGCTTCACAACGAAGATTAAGAGCTTGTTAATCACGGGCTACAACATTGATAAATTATTCAAACATGCAAAATGTTGACAATTCTTTAATACATTGCAAATCATCGCGCTTAATTTTATAGGGCGCGATTGTAACATATTGTGGATACGCGAAGTGCAGTAACGATGAGGTTTCCCGCGACAGCATCCTCGGAAGCAAGAAGATGCGCAATTCGTCAAGGTCGGTCAAACGAGCCTAGGGTAATGAGGTCCAGAGGTGGACCGACGGGCACAAAATCGATTGACCAATCAGAGCGAAACGACAACCTGGGTAGACATATTGAGGTCAGCTTTGTCGTTACGTAATTTTCCAATAAAAGTTAGGCGCAATGCAAAGGAATTTGAGTGCAATCGGTTAGAGTAGTTTTGGGTAACGTTTCACTTCTGACACAGAAGCTTCGTCAGACCAAGGGTGATAGTCAGGACAGGGAACATGATTAAGTAGCAGTCAACCCACCACCACTTATTCCTTTGCATTATGAATACACGATCGGTCCCAAACATATTCCAATCGATTGCCGAAAAGTTAGGCGCGTTCTTATCTTTGTCATGTGCGCAGAGAACGCGTTTGAGCAATCGCCGTACCCGTTAGTTGTGGAATTCGTAGGTAAACGCGATTAGCGTTGAACATGTGTAAAATCAGGACCAAATCGTCGAGTGTGAAACGCAGAGGGTGATGTGGTTAATGTTGCATCGATTATGATAAAACATAAATATCGGGGTTCACTGAGTCGTACAACCGTGCATCACCGTAATACTTTCACGTTTTTTGAGTAACCCTAACGGCTAATAAGATTATTAACCTACCTCATTGGTTGGACGTGAGTTAGTGTAAATGGGGAGCGCTCAAACGCTTACAAGGGAGTCAAATGGACTCGCCGTTAAGCAAGATTTTAGGCGATCGCGTACCGGTGGCTAGTTAGGGAAGATGTGTAAATTTTAGGCAAGAACCTGAACAGACAAGCAGAGAAAACTATGGAAACAACCACTGCGTATCGATAAATCCGGGTCGTGGTCACAAAGACTGGACGATGAAAATTCACAATCGCAATTCACATTGGTCAGTTTATATTACACACGTTTTTGAATTAATTTTATCATTCCCCTACTGTGTGATTTCGACCAGCATCGTATTCACAAGCACGACCAACTAGGTGCACGAAATCCGAATTAAAAATCGACACGTGTAGGTGAATAGTGAGTGACCCGTTAATTTGAAAATCGATAATACATTAAGGTAATGTGTTGCTCACATCCCCATCCCTTACACACCACTACCGGTTTCTGGCTGTTTGCCGTCGTCAGGTGGAGACAGTAAGATCAGGTTCAGTGAGCCTTGAAACAGTGGATAAAGGTAAACAAGTTATTCTTGTATGCCAACTGT
Organism: Atriophallophorus winterbourni; assembly: GCA_013407085.1. Classification (NCBI taxonomy): domain Eukaryota; kingdom Metazoa; phylum Platyhelminthes; class Trematoda; order Plagiorchiida; family Microphallidae; genus Atriophallophorus; species Atriophallophorus winterbourni. Next base: position 33,208 of record JACCGJ010003421.1, read on the forward strand.
TATAATAGGGTTCGTACAACGAACCACGATGTTCAGACAGAATCACAAAGTGATTCTTGGTCAAAGCACTCAAGGCGCTTGTGGATGACCAAAGTAATGTGCTGCTCACATCCCCATCCTTTACACACCACTACCGGTTTCTGGCTGTTTGCCGTCGTCAGGTGGAGACAGTAAGATCAGGTTCAGTGAGCCTTGAAACAGTGGATTAAAGGTAAACAAGGTTATGCTTGTATGCCAACTGTTAATACATTAAGGTTTGCAAACGTAGTTACTACAAACATTAGGGGTTCGCATTCGCTATTAGAAGTATGTATGCAGCAATGGATGGAAAGTGTGCGCAAAGTCAAACGCAGCATGTGGGTTGAGATCCTAGCAGGTGATACGGGACTGGACAGCTATAAAAAGGGAAGTGAGAATCCAGCATTTTGTTCGCAAGCAGTTTATCACTGGTGGTAAATCAAGTTGACGCTGTCTAAACATGCAACATATAGGAGTACCGAAAATGACTTATTTGCACAGAGCATATGATATTGTTTTAAAGTGGCTTGAAATAAGCGTGAATCTATGTGATGTGATATGAAACCACAAGCCTCGTCCAGGCAAAGTGCCGCACAGTGAGAGACTGCACATGGGATCGGATACTGTCAGGTTGCCCAGGCCTAGACAGATATGACAAAAGAAATAGAAATGGTAGTGAGTCTCCAGCGTGTTTCAGCATGCAGCTCACTACCGGTGGCCAATCAATTTAGCCCAAAGGTTGTCACAGCCGGGGGTGATAGTAGGAATGAGCCACCTACTATCTATAAAATGCTCCCACGTGGCGTGCGTCTCAAATAGCCTCTGACAACCAAGTCCAACTCCTGGCCTGCACGAGTGGCTTTCACAATCCCGGCGGAACTGCTCTTACTGACAGGAGAAGGGGCGAAGGCGGGTGACTGGCGCCTTAAAACCAGTTTGCTCCGGGCAGATGGAGCTCGTCAGTTACTGGCAATCCATCTAGGGGAAGGAAAACCCTGACCCCAAACCCCCACTGCCTTGTGGGTCACCCGATTGCGGGAAAGGCTTCGGGAGAAAACCCCGAGGAAAATCCGGAGAGAAGTCCCGTAGGTAGATAACTAGCGCACAGCGCGTTTATCTGCCAACTCACTGCTGCCTTGTAGGTTGCACTTGGCTGTGCAAAGGCTAGAGAAGTGTACTCGAACAAACACCGAGTGGTGCTGGGGACATCACTTGTACACTACCCCCAAGAAACTTCATGATGATGTCTCAATGGGTCTGCGTACCGTCTACGGAGTTCGCAGGTGGGAACGAGACTGGATCTCGATCTGCAACGATCTCGCCTCCGATCGACGTGCGTGGGCTGGTGCGATCCGAGACATCAATGAAGCCGGCTAATCCACCCGTGGAGCCAGCCGCACAAAACAACAAACAATTTAGCCCGATGTTAGCGGCATAGCACATAAATGCTGCACGATTGCACATCCACGAAAAGTGTCGTAAAAGTGACATCTTTCACAAGTCCAATATTGGCTGTTCGTTTGAGTTCTTCAAGCAAACACATTTGGCCCATCTAACATGAGAACAGAAGGCTAAGGACATTGGTTTCATCATGGGTAAATATAATATATAAAATGCAATGTGATATAAACAAAAATGGGGGAGATCAAAATGCTTCTTGCGTCAAATTATCTAACAAATTTTCGAGTTTCTTTTTCAACACATCCAGGGCAGAGAAAACGATATTTTTCGGTTGCAACGATCCGCAAGATTCGACGTTGAAAAAGAAACGGTTGGGCTGGAAAATTAAAAATACCACTCAGCAATGATGAATGACATGCTGGGAGAAATGGAGTGGATTCAACCGAAAAAGTAATTAACAAAATGTTATAATTAGTAAGAGATCGATGATATTTATAAAGCAGAAGCGCGATAAAACTATCAAGTCAAGGTTGTCATTCATCTTCACAAACAATAGCTAGCACGAACTAACGAGAACGTCGAGAGGCAATCCAATGGATGCGTCATGGTCATCGGAGGATTTTGTAGTCAGGGTCCGATTTCCCAATCGAAGTTCCAAAGTAGCCCAAGTTCAACAGCTTCTCGATTGTGTAAGGTTAGCTGTTCGGTTCTGAAGTGGCACTGCACCATTGTTTGAGGTAATGGTAGGGTCTTTTTTTCTTATCAGGCCGCTAAGGCCTCCGCTCATGGTTCCAAGGTGTTGCAGATATTTGCTCGATTACTATCAACAAATTTTACCATTGTGTATAGTGATGGTCTGAAATGGAACTGTTTAATCATTTGAAACGCTGTGGAGCTTTAAACCATCACGCGCGTATGTTGTACATCCGCGGTCAACATCGGCCGAAGGAGGACAACAACAATAACAATAGTGCGGATGAACGAGTTTAGTAAAAATTACGACGGACAATCCAGTTTTGTGACGTTCGTGGTTTCCACAGGTTGTGTGTTATAACTTTGTATCATGTCACACTCGAAAATCTCATCAGTGCGGTAAGGATGGTGCTACATACTGTAGTTTTTACATGAGTTAAGCAACGTTTCTGGACAAAGCACATTAACCTTAATAACTATCACTAGATACACGAATGGGCAATTGTGCAGTGCAGCTAACATCGTGCTAAATTGATTTGCCAACGGTACTGAGCAATACAGAAGAACACGCTGGAATCTTGCTGCTATTAATATTATATATATATATATATATAGATATATAGAGATAGATATATATATATATATATATATATATATATATATATTATATATATATAATCTATTACCTATCCAATATAGCATAGTTGTGTCAAGTTTTCAAATCAATTTGAGAAACGCATATTAGAACATCTAGTAGGTGTTTGGGGTTGTGAATAAAATACAGTGTTCAGATAGCAAAAGACGCTATTACTCTTTCTCTTCCTGTCCAATATTCTACCTTAGACAATAAATTAAGTCCCATATCAGCCAATCGTACACGACTGCGCCAATGGGGTAGTCAAAAATGACCGGGCTATATATCAGACTGCTAGACAAAATTAAGTGCATTAAGATCAGTGATGTTCACTTTTAGTACAACGTTGAATGGTGGGACATATTTTACAAAGTCGGATAAAATTGTTACTAGACAATTTGAGAGCAGCAGGCAGCAGTGGTTATTGAGAGCCCGAAGGGGTGTCACCGATGTCAATGATCCGTCAAATAACTCATGACACATTAACTATGCAAGTCGTAATGCAACACACTCTTTATCTGAATGATATTAACCGAATCACACGCCAGTTGAAGCCACTGGTGCACGATATGCAATTGGGCAGCACTTTTGTGCTGTGCAGTTATCACCATGCTAAACTGATTTTGCACCGGCATTGAGATGCGTGCGAAAACTCGCGGGAGTTTCGTTGCCATTAAGCAACCTGATAGTATCTTAGCCCACGTGTGATCAATGACTGTACGGCCCTTTGCCTGGATCAGGCTAATGATTTCATACATACATACATACATGTTAACAAATATACCACGAATCACTCAACGCATCTATAGGGAGGAAAAACTAAGTAACCACCAATTGCGAGAGGAAATGTTTGTTTCACATGTAAACGGTTAATAAGGGCCGAAACGTAATCTGTGATAACATTGGTATGCATCGAGGACAGACTGCCTGAAAGGTATGACTAACTTTTCCATGAGGGTCGTATGGAGCTTGATGTTCGTTTTCCGGAAGAGTTGAGTATTCTGAACGTGGCCACTCTTCTGGTTTGTACAAAAACGTGTGGCGCAATGCGTTATCCGGATCGTATTCGAAACCTACACCCGCGGTCGGGTTCCATTTGGCATGTTCTTTAGCAAAACCTTTCACAGCGACTGCACGGAGCTTTAGGCGCTGTCCCTTGCGCATTTTGACGATCAGTATAGAGTCCTTTGAAAAAAATAGTTGGATTCAATAAGCAAGGTGGATAAATAAAGTCAGTGAAAAAAACTCAATAAAATTTGATGACATCATAATGATGCTGGCATAAACCGAAACACGTAAGATCGTAGGGAAGCATCTTCATCAAAACTACCGTAAAAGACTGTCCTAAAACATTTAATTTTAATACTGATACACATAAAGCCCGATACCAATATCCAGTTTTCTCAAAAAAAGAAAGAAGTGCGTGCGCGAAGAAAAGAACAAAAAGCAAAGAAAAAAATTCAAAATCCAAAATCAGTCACCAATTTTCGGATATCAGAGACAAGGCGTGTTTAAGAAAAAAAGAAACGTTGACGCATATAAGTATGCTAGTGATGTTCAGACAAACGAATGTGTCCCACTGAGCCTAGCACTAAGGTAAGCCTCCTTATTCAAGTGCGCCACGTCATTGGCAGGTCAGCAACTTTTTATTAGTGAATGAGGCATAATCATTTTCTGTAATTGTCTCATTGAATTCAATGTTTTAATACCTTTAGACCGAATTGCTGGCTACCTCCATTTCCTTAAACTTTTGCAGCCACCACACTGTCCTCTCTGATCGAATGCAATGCTTCAGATTATTTCTCACTCGTGTTCGTTCTGCATTATACTGCGAACCACAAGGAAACTTACGCCTTTCTTCCAGTAATCGAAGGGGTTGCCTGGGAGATCCAGTGGAACCTTCTAGAAATGAAACTGCCACAAAGACTCTGTGGCATCGGGCGTTACAGTAGCAATCGCATTCCACTTCTGTGCGATATTGCTGGACAACTCAGTGTAAAGATTGTCTACTGAACTGCTGTGGTAGAGTTGTTGAATTTGCGGGGTCTTTAAATCGCCTGTGCATAAAATAAAATTTCTCAAAAAGTTTTTCCACTTTTTTTGTTAAATTTTAACACTATCTATTGGACAAATAAATCGTTTTTCGTATCAACTGAGACCAATTTTGGACGGCCAATTTTCGAACGGATAACGAGAATTGTTGTGAAACGTTTATATCAAAACTTTTGGTTACGGCATTGGCTAATAAACTGGACCATATGCGGAAATTATAAATCAAGACAGACAAGAAACATCGTTCATTCGACTGATTGTAACTTGATGAAGACAATCTATGCAAGTGTTCCAAAGGGAGCGATAGTCCTTAATGCAGCCCTTTCATTAAGCGTTTATGGCGAGATGGTCGATTTGTGTTAAAGGCTGATAAACGTTAGACGATCACCAAGTTCCACACCGCCGCATTTTATGCCTAAACGAAATCCCACTGAAAAACAGTGTGTGTTGCGTTCACTATTGTCCGTACACTAAACATTGAACATGAATGCACGACCGAGTTGTGACTCAGCAACATTTAGGCGACAAATTGACCATTCATATCCCCAGCTAACGATATCTGAAATCCTCGCGCATTGCAAGAGTGTAATGAGTTGGTCGTAAAAGCTAACTTTTCATTAATCAGTGCAACAATTTGTCGAAGCATAAGTGGTTACGTCCAAGAAGCAGGGATTACTTCGAGTTTGGGAAGTAGTTTTGATAGATATGGCGAGTCGGACGGCACACACCATGTTATTGACGGGAATCCAGTCTAAAAGCGAGGATTCAGCGTGTGCACTCCTGACTATAACTACACCCGCTTGGTTTGAAAAGAAAGTAAAAGAATCACCTGAGCAGCGCGAAAAGAACCTATTGGAAAGATTTTGTGCAATCATAAAGGAAACATAAACACGTCTGTGAAAAGCAGCAAACATCAACAGACAACAAATCTAGACAGAGGACAAGAGCAGCTTGTTGGCCTGATTAACGCTGAGGTTGAACATTCATGGCACCTATCTATGCAGACGTGTGCGGTTTCAGATAATAAGTTTTGGATTTAGGATATGTTATGCTTCGAAAAGGTTTAGGTAGGTCGCATATCGCACAGAATGCTAAAGGATAAGGGTTAAAAAATTGGGGAAAGGAAAAAGGCAGAAAAAGATTAAAAAGTAGGACTACGATTAGCTTGTTTTCATTTACACAACCCGTTGTATGCAAGTGAGGCGACCCTATTAATCGTGCGTGACGGCCGATGTACTATGTGTCGTGTATCGCTGTCTGTTTGTCTTGTACTGTCTTTTTATATTATAAACTCGTGACCATATATAAACGCATCCCTCTCCCTTTACAGCCGTATATTGTATCAACAAAGACAAAGTGCCACCCAATCAATTGTATCAACAAGTTGTTTAAAGCCCAAATCTCGGATCTTCTTACTCTCTACTCGTTGGGTTCTCTATAATCAATTCACCACACTATGGAGTTTGGTTTATTTGTGATGGTCATGGTGATATGTGGATTGGGATGCTGGAGTGTAACAAAGCCTTCGAATAAAAAGCCTTATACAAAATGCAGTTGACTGAGATCGTGTTCGTACAACCCCCATCTATTGAACTTTGTGGAATGAGTGGCTCTGCTTGTGCAACAAGGACACAAGCTAGTATATCTGGAAAGGTCACGGGTGTACGCAAACCATCGCATCAAGTCAAGGTCCAGTATCCATGCGATGGATTCTGAGCCATATACCCTGATGTCATGTTGAGCAAGAAAGGCCATATGAAATTTGCTTGTATATGGAGCAAACTCATATAAAAGATGAGAAAAATGGGTTTAGTAAAATGTATTTTTTTCTAAATAAGCAATCTCACCTGGCCGACATAAGCGTCATCATCAGGGTCACGTGAAGGTACTGGCTGCACGTCACGATTGCTGCTGTGCAAATCAGCACCGGTAACGTGCCTGGGTGTGTCAGAGGTGCAGCATACATCCAAAGTGAGTTCAACTGAACACTGTTTGCAAAATTCGCGGCAAGAACATTCACGGGAATAAACCATTTTGTCGACAACATTATCGGAAGTCAAAGGAATGAGGCCAACGCGCTGTGCGATAAATTCATCGTTCAGCATCGTGTTATTTTCCTCTATCTGAACCCAATCGATTGCCAGTGTGGGAACCTCAGCGATGCAAACACGGCGAATGGCATTGGCCACACTGAGATCCGTTTCTTCTATTACAAATTTGATATTTTCGTTGTTGTAACTCGTGAGGGTGATGATCGGTTGGTTTGCATAAGGCATTGTAATAAGGATGAAAATTTCTAGAACATAAAAAAGATTGCTTTGATTGTGACATAAGTTATTGAAATGAAGTCCAGATACCGTAGTGCATCTTTGATTCATTATCTTTGTTTATCGTTACCAAAGACAACAGAACATCGATGACAAGCATCGAATAATTAAATACCCTTCAATCATCGCAACATAAATCGAAATTTGAGAAAAAGGTTGAGTTTTTTGCAACGATATGCTATGGATTAGGACTACACAATAAATAATAACATAACATGAACAAATCTTTTCGAAGATGAATAACGCAAAAAGATTTCGCGAGGCAAAGCACTAGGCGTTGAGAATGACTACATCATTTATTCAATTATTTCAATCATTAATCCTAACACCTTCCTACCAAAGATTGGATTTGTGTGGCCAAGACATTCATCACAATCCAAGGCGAGGCACTGAAAGGGGTCGATAGTTTCACCTGGGTGCAAATTTCAACGGATCTATGGATTTCCGACCTTAACTACGCTGACGATATAGTCGTTCTGGGCGACAATACCGAAATGCTGCAAAGCGTTTTAGAATGCATTAGTGCCACTGCCGCGAAAGTCGGTCTTGAGATAAACGCGGCTAAGACCAAGGCATTTTTTATACCGACACACCAGGCATCCAGCCACTTCGCGTCCAGGGTTGTCCGATTGAATACGTTCCAGTCTTTAAATACCTCGGCTCAAGTATATTGCCCAATGGTCAGGCGAAAGATGAAGTGAAGTTAAGGGTCGATCGTGCTCGTAATGCGTTTTTGCAGTTGAAAGGCACCCTTTGGCGCAAGCCCGGGATCAGCCTAAAAACTAAGACGCGTGTTTATCAAGCAGCGATCCGCCCTGTACTGCTTTATGGATGCGAGACATGGCCTTTAAGGTCACAGGATGTACGCACATTAGAAGTGTTCGACCATTGGTGCCTTAGGGTAATCTTGGGCATCCGATATACTGACCGAGTATCTAACGCAGCCGTACGAGAGCGTTGCAGCGGACTATCTCCACTTTCCGCTCACATACAACGGCGAAGGCTGCAATGGTTTGGCCACGTCCTCCGAAAGACAGACACAGCACTTCCAAAACTCGTCCTCGACCCCAAACCCGTTCGCACCTGGCGTCGGCGGCAAGGTGGTCAAGTGAAAACCTGGCTGTCAACTGTGAAAGAGGATGTAGACACCCTGGGTCTGCGTACCGTCTACGGAGTTCGCAGGTGGGAACGAGACTGGATCACGATCTGCAACGATCTCGCCTCCGATCGACGTGCGTGGGCTGGTGCGATCCGAGACATCAATGAAGCCGCCTAATCAACCCGTGGAGCCAGCCGCACAAAAGTAAAAAAGTAAGATAGTTTCACCTATCTCGGTATCCTCGACAAGCTTGGAGGAACGGATGCAGACGTCAGAACCCACATGGGTAAAGCATGAGCAGGATTCCATCAGCTGCAGAACATCTGGGAATACAGTGAAATCACCATTAACACTAACATCAAGCCGTTCAGCACTTTAGTAAATCCAATACTACTCTATGGAGCAGAGACGTGGAGAACCACAGTCACTATGAAGAAAATCCGGGACCTCATCAACACCTGCCTCAGGAAGATCCTAAAGTTCTGCTGGTCCGATAAGATCAGCAATGAAGAATTGTGGCAACGAACGAAGCAGCAGCTTGTTGACAAGGACATCTTTAAAAGACGCTGACGACGGATTGGCCACACCCTACTTAGACCTGCATCAAACATCACCAGACAATCCCTCACCTGGAAACCACAAGGGAAGAGAGGGTGGCCTAGAAATACCTGGCGCCGAGACCTGGATGCAGACGCCAAGCACATAAGTACTGCACGATTGCACATCTGTGCAAGTAAGCAAGCAGGTATATATGAAATCGCAATCTCGATCCAGGAAAAGTACCGCATAGTCAAAGGCTGCACATGGGATAAAATTCTAACACGCCAGCGGCGTGATATGCGTTTAGCACACGAGAGCTGTATCTGCTCTCCCCCAGCTTGGAAATGACGGTCAAGAGCAAGATTGTCACAACGCGTAGGGTGGATTAAGAGAGTTCATATCTATTTTGAAAACGTCTGCTTAAACGTCGACTTCCTGATTTCAACTCACCAACAAGTATGTCTTTTGGAATACGACCATTTTTGATTCTGTACACATGACCCAGCAAGCGTAAGCGGCGCTATTGTAGTGGGGTGAACATGATTTGTAGATCATCTTTTGAGAGAACTTCAGCATTCGTTACTTTCTCCATCCGCAATACGTTTAAGATAGACAGGTGTTTCGTAAATAGAAAGAATTCAGCTTCAGTTCGCGCAGGAATAATCTGGACCATTCACCGTCGTAAAATAAAGCATTTAGTACAAAGCGACGTATAACATAATCGTTGTCTTCGCAATCAACTTGCGGTTGCAGCTGCTCTACCAATCTGCTTATCAATCTCCGCGTCTAGCGAGAGGTTATCCGAAATGAAATGATATACTGGTTCAAGCTGATGATTTTTAAGTGATGATAGGAGGCGATACCATCTCTTAGCCGATGAATTTGGACTTGATCGTGCTGATTGTCAGCCCAAATTCTTTATATGCTTCGGGCAGATGGAGCTCGTTAGCCTGGGAGAGCATTTCGTTTAGGGGAAAGAAATCCTTGGTTTTAAACCTCCGCTGCCTTGCGGGGTACCCAATCGCGGGAAGGCTTCAGGAGTAAACCCTGAGGAAAAATCTGGAGCAGAGTCTCGTAGACGATTATTTGGTGCACACCACCTCTTTCTGGCAACTCCCTGGTGCCTTGCAGGTCGCACTTGGTTGTGCAAAGGCTAGAAAAGCTGACTCGAACAAACGCCGAGTGGTGCTAGGGACGCCGCTTTGTACCCGAATTCCCAAGACACTTCATGACTCGCGGATTACTACCCGGTAGGCGATGCGCCTCATGCTCTCCCAGCGGCTGGGGTGAAAAGTAAGCAAGCTGGGTCACTTAATACTTGCTCCCCACTGTTTATCTCATGTTGGAATGTCAGAACGGAGGTAAGAATCCCGGGAACTGGCTGCATTCGTATCAAGATTCCAGGAAAGGACATCATCTACTGGATGTACCACAGTAGACCCACTAACAACTCCGGGCTACATGGCGTTGCGATTGCGCTTGATGCGAAGGCCCAAAATGGGAAGCCATTTCATCCCGAATTTTGGTTATGCGTTTCCGTGGAAAACCGGTCAACCATGCCCGCTGACGATGCATCGAAGGACGCATTTTACAAAGAATTACAAAAGGCGGTCATAAAAACCCCTAGGCGTGACATGATGATCATTGCTGGTGACTGAAATGCCCGTACAGACGCTACTACTAAGCGGATTATTTGCAAGTGCAGTCTTGGAACACGTTGCGAAAATAGTGAGCGCATGCTTGATTTAGCCAGCTTTAACCGTCTTACAGTGACAAACACGGGTGTTCAGCATCCTCTGAGGCACTTCTAACATGGTATTCTAACGACGGACGCACTGCACGCCAGCTGGATCATATTTTGGTCCGCTCGCGTTGGAGCTCATCTGTTGAGGACTGTAGGGCTTATCGTGGTGCGGAGACTGGCAACGCAAGCGGTGCAGATCACATCTTGCGGCGCGCGAGAATCAAAATTCACCTCAGCTCTCGTCCGAGGCGCCGCCCACTAAAAGAGCGTCTTTGAGTGACAGTGAAAAGCGCCTCGCTCAATCCAATTATCTCGCCTCCGAGCTAACTAAATTTGAGGTTTCGGACGAATCCAATGATTCAGTCGACACTCAATGGAATCATCTGAAATCAGCGTTATAACGAGCCTCAATAGCGAAGCTCGAGATGACTTCCCAAAAGACTGGCTATCCGAGGAAACCCTTAGATTATCTGACAAAGCTCGCGAAGCGCGATTGTCGGGATCGTCAACGCACTGCAACCTCAGGCGACAAGCCACGCGTTCAGTCACGCACGATCGCAACAAGTATTGGGAATGTTTAGCTAAAGAAATGGAGAATGCTTCGAGTAGCGGTAAATTTGGCTTACGCTTTCGACTGATCCGTATTTCTTCGGGCCGACGAAATTCTACCGAACACCCACTTTGCGATTTAAGCGGCTCACCGCTTTGCGAACCGGACAAGAAAGTGGAACGCTGGGCTGAGCATTTCAGCATGCTGCTAAAACGGCAGGCGCCACTGACGGCACTACCAACGGCTGTAGGAAGTGAGGCATATAATGTTTTCTGCGATCACCCAACGCGCGAAGAAATCATCGGAGCCATCAGCAGGCTAAGAAACAACAAGTCCCTTAGCGAAGACGGCGTCACCCTTGAGGTGTACAAGGCCTGTTCTTCCGATCTGATTGAACCACTGCATGATTTGTATCGTAAGATATGGGAACTAGAGGAGCTTCTACGCGACTGGGGTACTTCACTCTCGATCCCCATCTTGAAGAAAGGTAATGCCTCATTGTGTGACAACTACCGTGGCATCAGTCTTATCGACATCGCCGCGAAGGTTTTTGCAATGATTCTCTCATGCCGCTTTACGGAAGAGAGAGATATACGTACACGAGTCAACCAAGACGGTTTTCGTCGAGGTCGGGTATGCGTCGACCAGCTGTTCACATTGCGTCGGATTCTGGAACATCGTTACCGTTATCAGCAGACAACAACAGCTTGTTTCATCGACTTCGAAGCCGCCTTCGACTCCATCGACCGAGATTCGCTGATGGCGGATGGTATGCCAGAGAAACTTGTGCGCATGATGCGAGCATACTATCAATTCACGCAGAGCCACGTACGCGCATATGGAATGGTGTCATCGACGCTCTCCATAAGGACTGGTGTCCGGCCAGGGTGGCCAGGGTGTCCCCTGTGCTATTCAACTTCGCGATTGATTGGACAATGAAGCAGGAGCTTTCAGATTACGCCGGTGTGATGCTGAGTCTGAGCGTCTAGATTGCCGATTTGGAGTATACCAACGACATCGTAATCTTGGGGGATGATCCTTGAACGCCTCAGCTCATTTGCTTCTTTTCGTAACCTTGGTTCGTCCGTGCTACCGTCAGGCAAAGCCAGGGATGAGATACCGACCCGTGTACAAGCTGCGTGCATGGCGTTTTCGCGATTGCGTTGGGTTCTATTTAGCCGCAGAGAAATCAGCCGACGTACAAAGCTGTGCGTTTACAGAGCGGCGATTCGCCCAGTTCTAACTTATGGATGCGAGACGTGGCCTGTGCGGGTGGAGGATATGCGTGTAACGTTGTAGAATCTGATCCGAATTGAGTTCAAAAGGAAGTCACGTTAGTATAGAATAAGTAACGCTTTACTTATCTAGAACGAGAGTAAATGAGCTGAAATGTAAATATGAAAGTTTAGTAACTGTATGCAAAAGGTGTACAGCACAAATAAGTAACAATCATGACATTCACCCCGGCTTTGTTTTGAGTCAGCTCGTACGATTAAAGGCCAAATTAATTTTAGGCTTCACGATTTCTCAGATCGTAGGGGCGAACCCGTTGCTGCTTTTCTATTAGTTCCGGGTAAGTAGGGGTAAGGGTTTCATGCGATGACATAGGCAACATCTCCACCGATCGGGAATTATTGTTGTGGTCTTCCTGTGTTACATCCGAGGTCCTTTGTTCGATGTTTGTATCGGAGTCCGGTTGAACACAAAGGTCTGTCGCCGTTTCCCGAACTGTTGGGGCTAAACGGCGGGGTGATACAGTTTCCGTTCTGCCATCTTGATGAGCAATACGAGCGTAATGAGGGTTACAACTCAGAAGCTCCACTTTTTCCACCAACGGTTGATACTTAGATGACCGGTCGCATCTCTGAGGAGGACCGAACCTGGCGTAGTTAGCCAAGAAGGCAGAGAGGTTCCAGTACAAGAGCGTCGAGCATACTGAAACATGCGTTCATGAGGTGTGTGATTCGTAGATGTGCACAGCAATGACCGGAGGCTGTGTAGAGCATCCGGTAAACCAATCTCCCAACGAGTTGTCGGTAGATTATGAGTTTTCAGAGCAAGGCTGATTGTTTTCCAAAGTGTGCCATTGAGACGTTCTACCTGACCGTTGCCTTGTGGATTATATGCTGATGTGTGACTCATGGCGATTCCTTTTTCAGTCAGAAAGTTTTTCAGTTCAGAAGATAAGAATGACGAACCTCTGTCAGAGTGGATATAGGCAGGCATCCCGAACAAAGGACCTCGGATGTAACACAGAAAGACCACAACAATAATTCCCGATCAGTGGAGATGTTGCCTATGTCATCGCATGAAACCCTTACCCCTACTTACCCGGAACTACTAGAAAAGCAGCAACGGGTTCGCCTCTACGATCTGAGAAATCGTGAAGCCTAAAATTAATTTGGCCTTTAATCGTACGAGCTGAAACTTGAGGTTTTCGATCACTGGTGTCTCCGACACATCCTCAATGTCTGTGCAGTCTGTGACTGTGCGGCACTTTGCCTGGATCAGGCTTGTGCTTTCATACCATACTATACCAATGTTCGATGGGATGAGCGAGTAACGAATGACGAGGTTCGCCATAGTTGTTTTGATATCCCTCGCCTGAGTTCGATATTGCAACAACACCGACTGAGATGTTTTGGCCACATCCTGAGACGCTTGAACGCTGAACTAACCAGGGTGACACTATCGCCGACACTCAGCGCAGAATGGCATTGTCGTCGCGGAGGACATGTGAAGACTTGGCTCGCCACTGTGAGATCGGATGTGGAGCTGCTTGATCTACGATCGGTTTGCGGATGGCGATTGTGGGACCGGACCTGGCTTAAAATCTGCGCGAATCTCGCTTCTAACCGCCGAGCGTGGGTGGCTGCGTGACATCAACGAAGCCGACTCATCCTCCAGGAGATAGTCGCACAAAAGTAAAAAAAGTAAAAGTACATTCCGACGGGAAAAAAAAGTCTATTAGCGACTGGAGCTGATCTTAGGAGTGACCAAAAATGGCTGTGTCCTTGGCAAACAGCAGGTCACGGATTAGCAAACCCGTAACTTGGTTTGTGTTCTCAAGTTGAAAAGCTTGCCATCACATCGCGTGCGTAGGTAAATACCTTCTGTTTTTGTCTGAAAAGCGTTTCAGCAGAAGAGCAAAAAAATACCGAATAGCGTGGGAGCTAGAATAAACCTTTGTTTGACGACTAGGCGAATTTTAAAAGCTTCCGTTAAAATGCCAGTGTGGAGAGAAATAACGAGTTTGAGCATTATTGGAGGCGTAAATTCTATCAGCTGAAATTTGTAGCTGGATCAGTAAGACTTTAGCAAACAATTGGCCTACAATAATCAGAATGACGATTCCTCTTTAATTGTTGCGGTCGCCTCGATCACTGTTATTCTTAAATAGCGTGATCTTGGTGTCTCGCATCTATTGTGGGACACCATCCTCATGCCAACACCGAAGAATTAATCGATTGTGGCTGTATTAAAGCTGTTCTACAGTATTTGATGAGCTCGGGTGGAATTCCTTCGTCACCAGGTGTTTTAACACTCGCTAAGCGGTCGATTGCTATGTTAAGCTCAAGAGTAGCGGAATACCTACGTGTTCATGGTTTAGTAAACGAGCAGCGTTTTCACGTGCATGCAGTAAAACAGTCCTTAGAGTAGAGAGGAGAAGAGTTCTACCCATCTTTCTGTCAGCTGAGTTTTGTCAACAATCGGGTTGCTAGATTAAGACTTAGTGGGAGCCGTTTCAAGTTTTTTTGACCAAATGACTATCTTGATCCCATCATAAATACCGTGAAAATTTCCAGTATGCGCAGCCTTTGGGATACTGAGGGTATGTTTAGTCTAATAATCATTTGCTCATCGACTTGGACCTACTTTCTAGGTGATCCTAAAAGTCGTAAGTTTTGGTCTGTATATATATATATATATATATATATAAAAATGAAAAGTCTGTTGGCATATCTAGAACTTTCGCTATGTTTACCGTTTCTCGTCCCAAACAGCAGTCATCTCAGAAGCTTTTGCTTCGAATCCTTCGCTTGTTCACGCTTTCTTTGGACCGTAAGTGGAAAGTGCGACTCATCATATGCAGCTTTTTAGCGATTCATAGTTTTCTGAAGCTGAGACTGGACCTTAACGTGGTGCGATGGTTTGTGTACCTCTGTGACCCATTGAGCTATGCTGGGTGGTGCTCTCCGAGCACCTTCAGAGTTACTCATACCAGGAAGGTCAATGGATAGAGGTCAGACGAACACGGTCTCAACTTAACCCACTGCCTTGTGGGTCAGGCTTTTTAGCCAAAGTCTTTGGTCGAGAACCCTAATTGTTCTCCTGTCTAGACATGGTCGACCTGGCAGTATCCCAGCCCGCATACAACCATGACCATGACTATTACTACGAAAACCAACTCCATAGTGCATCGGCCGTCGCGCACGATAAACAGGGTCGCCTTACCTGCTGCATACAGCAGGGCGGGTAAGCGAAAACAAGCTACTGCTGGCCCTACTCTTCAAACTGTTTCCGACCCTTCCCCTCCCCCATCCACTCTTAACAACTCTCCGTCTGCCAATCCCAGCTTTAGAAAAGACCGCGCTGAACATGTTGGAACATTTTCTGTTCGCGAATCTACAGATCACTTTCTTAAACCACGGACCTCTGCTCACATCGGAGCCATGAATGTTAGGACTCTGAGACAAATAGGCCAGCAAGCTGCACTGGCTTTTACCTTAGTGAAGGTATAGTTTTGTCAAGCAGATATAGATTGAAAGCAGAAGTATTCAATACCCGGAAGTCAGGTTTTATTCACTTCAGAATGACAGTATGAGAGCTAAAATGGAAAGAGAGAGACGTGAGTAAAAGTAGGGTAGCAGATGTGCACAAAGGCAATGTCATATTCACAACATTCTCCCCGGCCAGAATGTTCTATCTAGATTTCTCTGTTCCGCAATACATAAGGCCTGGTACGCTGTTGCTGAACCACCAATTCTTGGGCATTTTCGGAAAGCATCCCGGAGTCCAATGTGGCAGTATCCTGGTCAGAACGCTGGTTCCGTGTGGCATGCTCGTCATACAAATGAATTTCATCAGGAGCGTCGGTAGAAAAATCTCCTTTTGGTGCTAACTGGCGTGTAGACACTGTGTCCTCGCGTCCAGTCGGGAACCGTACATGCGCATACTGAGGGTTGCATTCGATCAGTTGTACTTCGTCTACCAGGGGGTCAAATTTAGATGCTCGGTAATTGCGTTTCATAAGCAAATCTGCGGAATCTGACAACCATGGCGGGAGACTTCTATTTGGAGTCGATCGTCTGGTGTATTGAAAGAGGCGCTCATGTGGGGTCGAATTGGTTGCAGTGCAAAGGAGGGACCTTACGGAGTGTAAAGCATCTAATAAGACGCTCTCCCATCGATCGGTTGATAAGTTTCTCGTTTTCAAGGCCAATGATATGGCTTTCCATAGCGTACCATTTAGTCGTTCGACTTGCCCGTTGCCTTGAGGGTTGTAAGGTGTAGTCCGGCTCGTGGCGATCCCTTTATCCAGCAGAAACTTTTTGAGTTCATCTGACATGAACGCAGAACCACGATCGGAGTGTACATAGGATGGCATTCCGAAGATGGCGAATAGTTGTGAAAAACAATTGATGACAGTTTGCGCTGAGGTGTCTGCACAAGCAAAAGCGAAAGGGAACCGTGAATATTCATCGATCATCGTCAACAGGTAACGGTTGCGAGTAGCTGATGGAAGTGGTCCTTTGAAGTCTATACTCAGTCGTTCAAACGGTTGAGTTGCTTTTATTAAGTTTTGTCTATCTGGTTGGAAGAAACGAGGTTTGAGTTCGCAGCAAGCGCTACACCTGGAACAAACACTTCGGATTTCGGCGATAGAGAAGGGTAAATTCAATTTTCGAACGAAGTGAATCATGCGAGTTACACCTGGATGGCACAAGGACTCATGTAATGCGATCAGATCTCGATGAGTTGATAAAGCCCCACAGTAAGCACGAGAAAGCGCGTCGGCTGCAGCATTTTCTATCCCTGGACGGTAAATTACATCGAATCGATATGGAGATAGCTCCATTCTCCAACGCAAGATTTTATCATTTTTAACTTTCGTACGTTGCCGATTGTCGTACATGAAAGCGACAGAGCGTTGATCGGTGACTAATTTGAAATGATTGCCAAGAAGATAATGCTTCCACTTACGAACTGCTTCTACGACTGCGTGGGCTTCTTTTTCAACAGAAGAGTGATGTCTTTCAGATGGTGTTAGCGTCCGAGAGAAAAAGGCAACAGGTCTGCCATTTTGATTCAAAGTCGCCGCGATTGCTACATCCGAAGCATCAGTTTCCACCGTGAGCGGTACGTTATGATCAATTGTTACTACCACTGCGCTCTCTAGTTCCTTGCACAAGGCCCGAAATGTCTCGACAACGTGCTCCGGCAACGGAAAAGTTTTATTGTGGACAAGTGGATGGATTTTATCTGAGAAGTGTGAAATCCATTGAGAATAATAGGCGAACATTCCCACAATTCTCTGCTGAGCTTTGATGTTGCTAGGCCGTTCTAGGGTTCGAAGCGGTTGTAGTCGATCAGGATCAGGTTTGATTGCCCCCTGTGTTACCTCGTAGCCAAGCAATCGGATAGTATCCGAGCAGATGATACTCTTGGAATCATTGAATGTTATGTTGTACTTCTTCGATGCGATCAGAAACTTCTCTAAATTACTGTCATGCTGAGTTTTATCAATACCGCATATGGTAACATTGTCAATGTAAACGAAAATATCTTCTAGTTTCTCGTTCTCTATTATGACATCCATGATACGCTGGAAACTGGAAACACCGTTTGTAACACCGAAAGGTATTCGACAAAAATGATATAATTTGCCACAAGCCTCGAAAGCGGTGAACTTTTTGTCATCATTGTGCAGGGGTATTTGATGATAAGCACTCAGCAGATCTAAAGTACTGAAGTATTTGTACTGTGAAACTTTTTCAATCATTACGTCTATACGTGGAAGAGGATATGCATCCAGCTGGGTGTACCGATTTATAGTTTGACTGTAGTCGACAACCAGACGTTTCTTATGACGTTCATTCGTCGTGACCAAGACCTGGGCTCTCCACGGAGAGACCGACGGTTCGATGATCCCTTCATTCAAAAGACGCTTGATTTCTGAACGTATGAACTGTTCGTCCGGGACGGAATGTCGTCTGGATTTCGTTGTTATCGGTTTGCAATTTTTCGAGAGATGATTGAAGAGTATCGGGGGATCAACGTTAGCAGCGGTTAACCCACAAATAGACAGAGGTGGTAGAGCACCTCCAAAAGGAATTTCCACCTTTTGATGCAACTTCAAAAAGTCATGACCCAAAAGAACATCTGAACATAGATTCGGGAGTACCGAGAATTTGATGTTGTGATAGGTAGAACCATTGATTGAGACTGAGAGAAAACAATGACCGTCCGTATAACTGGATAGTGATGTGTTGGCCATTGTTATGAGGTTTTTTGATTTAGTTACTTTGAGAGAGTTTCCAAGCACAACTGGAGTTGAAATATAGCTTTCGGAACTTCCCGTATCGATTAGAGCCTCGAGCTTTATCCCGTTTATGTACAAAGGAATCACAGCTTTGGATAAACTTTCCGGAGCTGAGGTTGAAGCAAGAGCTGAGATGGTGGAGTTAATCGCGCTGGGCTTCGTCTTGCGGGAGGACAGGCAAACAGACTGAAAATGACCCTTTTTGCCACAGGCTTTACAAGTTGCATCACGAGCGGGGCACTTCACACGAGGATGTCGACTGTAGCCACAAAAGAAGCATTTGAGTGTCGATACCGCGGCTGTTATCTCCATAGCTTCGGTAGGGTCAGCAACTGAACTGGTGGATTCGGAAGTCGTACCACATTGGATATTATGGTTCTGATAAGTATGCGATTGTATTTCGGCTAGCTCCAAAGAGCGTGCTTGTTTGAAGGCTGTCTGAAAATCCAACGAACGCCACTCGAGTAAACGTTGTCGCATGCTATTTGATCGTATGTCAGTGATGAATGCGTCCCGGATAGCATCGTCACGGTATTGTTCGGCTGTCACGGCTGTGAAATTACATTCCTTTGCCAAGGACTTTAGTTTTAAAGCGAATCGATCGAGAGATTGGTCGCTTTCTTGTTTACAAGTGGCAAGAAGATGGCGTGCAAACACTTCGTTTTGAGGCTGCATGTAGAGATTCTTGAGGACAGAGATGGCATCGTTGAAGTTGTCGCACTCAGTTATGTAGTCGTAAACCGCGGCGGAGACAAAGTTGATCAAGTAATTGAGTTTAACTGACTCTTCAGCATTAACGGCGGCGATGAAGTTCTGAAAGGTTTTATACCAATGATTCCACCGTTTCGCAGCTTCAGGAGAACTGGGGTCAACGTCGAATCGTTCAGGTTGAAGATGACGTTCCATGATCAAGTATTCTTGAAGTGAATAAATTGAAGTATAGTTTTGTCAAGCAGATATAGATTGAAAGCAGAAGTATTCAATACCCGGAAGTCAGGTTTTATTCACTTCAGAATGACAGTATGAGAGCTAAAATGAAAGAGAGAGACGTGAGTAAAAGTAGGGTAGCAGATGTGCACAAAGGCAATGTCATATTCACAAACACAGCGAGTCTATATATGTGAGTTGGTTTATCGGAAACGCCGATTATATGATCCGATATAATTAACGAACGTACTGCCCCAAACCTTTCAACTCGTTACTTTTTGCGCTGCTCTGGTGATTCTGTAGCTGCCCTTTCAGGACAGGCGGGTGTTGGTATAGTGCTGAATTCGCGCGCCGAATCCTGTCTAATCGATTGGATTCCTTGTAATAGCAGGATGTGCGCAGTTAGACTAGCCACTAATATAAGACCAAACTCAAAATCTTCTAATCAGAGATGCTTGTTTATTGTAGCAACTTACGCTCCAACTAACACCAATTCCGACGACGAGAAGAACGCCTTCTACGACGATCTTTATGCTCTTTTGCGACGTGCAAAAAGCTCCGATATTGTTTTCTTAGCAGGAGATATGAATGCCAGACTAGGTCGCTTAGATACATCTGAATCACAATTAGGTGGCATGTTCGGTCTTGAAAGCCAACGCACAGATAATGGTGAACGGTTTATACAATTCTGTGCACAATCTCGATTATTCATTAGCAGCACCTCCTTTCGCCATAAAAGATGTCAATGTGCCACATGGCGCTCGCCGGATGGGAGCCAACCTTCGGCCCAAATCGACCATATCGCCATAAGTGCTCGCTGGAGAGGTTGCATTGAGGACTGCCGCTCTTTTTGGAATACCTGCGTAGATTCAGATCATGCTCTTGTGCGATGTAGGTTCTCGTTAAAGTTCTCCGGTGCGAAGCCCTCGAATGGGAAACGCATTGCTGTCGAAAAATTCTTTCAGCCTGCAGTTCAAGACATTTATAGGACCACCTTGAGTAACTCACTCCCAGTTGCCCAGTATGCAACTACCGATGAAAGGTGGAACAAAATTGCAGGGATTATGCGAGCCGCCGCAATAACAGCCTGTGAGACTGCACAACCAACCCAAAAGTCCCACTGGATTTCACAGCGCTCTATAGAAATTCTTCACCAGCGACGCGAAATACCTCATGGTCCTGGACACAATACAGAGCGTAGACGCGTGAGGAATGAACTTAAACGGAGCTTAAGACTAGACAGAGAAAGGTGGTGGCTAAATAAGGTCGAAGAAATGGAAATAGCAAATAATGCGGGTAACGTGCGAAAACTCTTCCAACTTATTCGATCGAATGGGCCTACGAAACAAGGAGTGAGTGAGACTATAGCGGAATTAGACGGTACTCTTATCACTAATAAGAATCGCCGCCTGTCACGCTGGGCCGAACATTTTGAAGAACAATTCAGCTGGTCGCCTGCAACAGAATCATTCCCTCACTTGAGGCAGTGTGATCCTTGGCCTGTTAGCGTAGATCCCCCTAATGATTTAGAAATTAAAGCATGTATCGAATCCATGAAACGATTCAAAGCTGCTGGCCCCGATGACATACCGCCTGTTTTGTTCAAAGAAGGTGGCCAAGTACTAATCAGCACATTAGGAGATCTCCTCCGTGAAGTGTGGATGTCAGAATCCGTCCCTCCGAGTTGGGGCGAATCAGTTATCATACCTATATTTAAAAAAGGTGTGCGAAGCTCATGCTCTAATCACCGTGGGATAAGTCTCACTCCCATCATTACGAGATTATTAGCGTCCATATGTCTTCGAAGATTAACATCGCATAGGGAATCACAGATCCGTGAGCAGCAAGCTGGCTTCCGGCCTGGCAGAGGCTGTGTCGACCACATTTTTACTCTTCGACGGATATTAGAACTGCGGCACACCTATCGACAGCCGACAATAGCCATCTTTTTAGACTTCAAAGGAGCATTTGATTCAGTCGATCGAAATGTCCTGTTTAACACCTTGTTGTGCAAAGGCGTTCCGCATAAGTATGTCAATATACTACGCGCACTTTATGCTCATACATCCGGATGCGTTAGGGTTTACAACGAACTTTCTCCCAAATTCAACACTACAAGTGGCGTCCGACAAGGATGTCCGATTTCTCCGTTTTTGTTCAATTTCGTAATTGATGCTATCATGGAATTATGCAGCGACGGTGTTCCAGCCTTCGGAGTTCACATTATGCCAGGCGTCAAGCTTCTCGACTTGGATTATGCTGATGACATAGTTCTGCTCTTCGACTCATACACAGATGCACAGGCGATACTGAACAAGCTATCTAGTATTGTGCCCGCATTTGGAATGCGTTTTGCGCCCTCTAAGTGCAGTGTTCTTCTGCTGGACATCGACTTATCGAACAACGCTTTATTACTTGACAATCAGGCGCTTGAAATTGTGGATCGTTTTACGTATCTCGGTAGTTGTATCAATAATTCTGCATCGTTAGATAACGAGGTCTCGGCACGCATTTCTAAAGCGACCGTAGCATTCCGCAACCTAGGTCACCTCTGGCGTCAGAAAGGACTGTCTCTGCTACTCAAGGGTAGAGTCTATAAAGCGACAGTGCGGGCTGTGTTACTGTATGGGTGCGAAACCTGGACCTTACGTAAAGAACACATTCAGCGTCTCCAAGTATTTGACAACCGGTGTCTCCGCAGCATTCTAGGAGTTAGCTGTTACAACTTGTAGGCGCACCGATGCTCCCGAAATAAGTTGCTTTGTAGTAATGTCGATTTTATAGAGAAAGCAGATCAACCGGAAGGAGGGCAATCGTGCAGCCATTCTGTGTGTGCGGCTAACATCCGTGCTAAATTGATTGGCACGGGGTAGTGAGCTGCATGCGAGTACACGCTGGAGTCTCACTACCATTTCTATTTCCCCCCTCATATCTGTCTAGGCCTGGGCAACCTGACAGTATTTCAGCCCACGTGCAGTCTCTGACTGTGCGGCACATTGCCTGGATCAGGCTTGTTCTGTCATACATACATACAGATCAACCTGCATAGGTTACGCTGGTTGGGTCACGTTTTACGGATGCCGGACCACCGACATCCGAAACAGATTCTTTTTGCGACGCCACATCCTGATTGGCGCAAATCTCGGGGTGGCCAAACCGTCACATGGCATAGGCGGCTAAAAATTCTTACTAGTAACCTTTACAAAGTAGGCGCAGCGCATCTTCCAGGCTGGTGTCCCCGCGATCATATATCGCAATGGTTAGTTACGCTTCAGGATATGTCCCGAAACCGTGTTCAATGGCGGTCTTGCACTAAGCATCTTCTTGGAGTGTTTGCATAACCTTGTATGTTGTCAAGCGGAGTGACGAGAAACGCTTGTTATGATGCATGACAGTGAAAGCCGCAAGGAAGCTGCCGTGCTGATGTTGCTCTACTCGTTCACGAAACTTGTTTGAATGCATGTTCCATTCGAGGTGTAGGCACCTCTCCCCAGTTTGTTTGTGCTTACTCTTCTATAGAAGCCGTAGCAATCTAAGTCCCACCCTTCCCCATCTTTTAGGATTTTACTTTTTCATGGTTGTATGGCAGTTAAGCATTTGGTACGTGCTACCGGTGTATTGCTGTCTTTGATGATGATGATGAAACTTTACTTGTAATATGTAACATTTACTACTCGCTTCATTTTACAGATTTTGTTTTTTCAGCATGCATGCTATGCATCGTAGTGCAAACCCAGAAAATGTCAGTTATGTTGCATTTCCATCGCACTCTCTCTCAGTTTTCGAGGATCCGCGTGTGAAGGTATATTCTGCCCGCTTCATTATGCAGGTTACTACGATGTGCACATTTGCAAATTTACTCTTTGTTGGGACAAACAATGGGTTTGTTGAAAACACAGCTTTTACACAACAAAGGTTGATTGTTCAGTTGATGTATGAAGAACGCGAAAACGATGAGACGTTTTTTGACTTCACGAAACTATTATCCCGGAATATTGGTGTATGATTAACTGTTTTATATGTTTAGAGACGACCAATTTTACACATGACTGCGAGCGCTGAGCTCAATATATTGTTATTCCTGACTGGAGGAGATCTTTTTTTCTATGATGCTGAACAATTGGAGGTTATTTCTTTTTTCTGTGTCAATTTTTCGTAGGCTAGTTCATATACTCAAAGATACCGAGGCGTGACAGCTTACAATTGTATTTCAACAAGTAGTGGATACTGCAAGGTTTTTATGCCGTTTCATATTCGTGCTTTTAGTTGTGTATATCATTTGAGACGTGCTTGCTGCATATTCTTCGTTTGGATTGTGATGGTTGTCATGTTGTTTCAGAACTGAAATTAGAACATATTCCCGAAGTTATAGTAACGATTACCTTCTTTATTAACTACTCGCTGTCTAGTCATTTGGTAGGAATTTCTTGTGTTTCGCAGCTGCTGGGAAATATCTTTCTATCAATTTGCACACCAAACATTGTGCAGAGTTTTTCGAATATGATCGCAACTCCATCATACCCTTTGTAAAACATGTGGGAGAGGTAAGTCCCTTGATTTTTCTGTTTATTTTGAGGATGAATTCTTGGTGTCAGGCCCAAGTTCACTAGGAGTGATTGTAAATCCGGATGGAATATCCAAGCGCCCACCGTTGCAGCTGTCTACACACATCGTTCAGATTTTCGTCTGGGAATATTATGTATTTTGTGTAACGGATGAATTTTTGACTATTCACAAGTAAGTCCTCTCGCTACTTTACCGATGAATTGTTCATTGTTTGACAGTTGCATCCACCCTCGTAATTTTCCCATTTTAATGTCACATTATTTACTTTCAGCGTTTCCAACCAGACGCAATTACAGACGGTTCCTTTGATAGACGCTTCTGCTGCCTGCTTCTCATCAGAGGAAAACCATTTAATTTTCATCGCCTCGAACACTCCTGAATCTGGGGCAACTTTTCTCGCCGTAGGACCTGAAAGATGGGATAGATTTATCCGGAAGCTAATTCTTGCTGATTGTTCTCAACATGCAATGAACGTGCTACGATCTGAGCAACAGCGCATGAATAATCTTTTGCAAGAAGGCACTTTGAACTATAGAAACGAAGAAATTCTCTTTACACGAGTGAGTTATGTTTTTTCGTGCTATGTGTTCTTCACACTTGAATTAAGACTTTAATGTGTGCCATTTGTCTGCCCACAGAAAATGGCTGCTTTTCGTGTAGTGTTGAATTATAATCATCACGGCCCTAAAGATGGTGTGGGTAGGCATAACAGAATTCGTTAACCTCAGTAAATTTCTGAAAATCAAGCGATGCTAATTTTACCGCTCTATCTCAAACTTCCCATCTCTGACAAATGGATCCAGATTTCTTCATTAACGTGTTTGTGTTCAGCACAATAGACTTCTTATAGTTGGATGTAAAGGTCGCTAGTTATGTGCATTGATCAATCGAACTCCATCACCCGCTGAAAATAACTCTCAATATCGTGGAGTCAAAGTTTTCCCATGTTTTTTTCTTGAATTGCGTCGCGAATATTTTAAAACGTTGGAAAACCTTTTACAACAGCTAAGAAAAATATCTCAAATTTTAATGTTTAGTATTGCCCACATCCCGCTTGCTTACTTACACATCACAACCGGTTTATAACTGTTTGCTTTCATCTACAATGCGTGCCGAATTTCGGTTAAAATGGTTTGATTTTTTAATGAAATTCCCTGCGATTTCGCTCGATGACCGCTCTCATTCTTCTGACTTTGATCTTCTTGCCCTCTTCAGGTGAAGTGTGATACTAAACTTTGTATCGTTTAATGAGTCTTGAAATAGTGAACTGGTAGCAAAATAATCTGATTTTGCCACCACTGTTATATGAGGTTGGTACAACACTTTATGGTACATACAGCTTGCTTCCGGCCACACATTACTGAGCTCATAAACTTAGTCATTGTGAATTACACTATCCCGTTCCACAATCACGTGCCTTCATTAATCTACTCGTTTTTTCCCATATCATGCTTAGCGCTATATCTATCCTTTTATTACTCATACTATTCGCTCATCATAGCGCCAACTTCCCTTTTTATTTTTGAAGCGTGCTAGACGTGTCTATTCTCTGTTTGGCTTCTACTTCTTCGAAAAGGGTGAATTTTCAAATGCCAAGCGTTACTTCAAACTAGGTGGCTTCGATTTCCGAGAGGTAAGCTAATTGAGACTTCATATCCAACACTGCACATTTCGTAGTTCGTCTCCAACCTCAGTTGATTGATTATAATGATTGGGTGTAATTGTGATTGTGATTGCACGCTCCACGACAATTATAAATTTAAACGTAATCCAAAGGCTGTTGGCGGACGGTGATGCTGTAACGTTGTTGTCGCACAGCCAGAAATTAAGGGTTTTTAATTGAGCCTAGGTGTTTATGTGCACTTGTTCAGTACTTCTATGTCGCGTTGTAACTCCGTGTTAAATTGATTGCTATCAATGACCAGCTGCGTGCGAGAAACGCTGCAGTCTCACTGCCATTATCTTTTTATGAGTATGTATGTATGTATGTAATTGTGTACTTGTATGCGACTATCTCCTCCTGGAGGATGAGTTGGCTTTAATGAAGATTCTTGGGAATTTGGGTACAAAGCGGCGTCCCCAGCACCACTGGGCGTTTGTTCGAGTCAGCTTCTCTAGCCTTTGCACAATCAAGTGCGACCTTCAAGGCAGCAGGGAGTTGCCAGAAAGAGGTGGTGTGCACCAACTAACCGTCTACCAGACTCTGTTCCAGGTTTTTCCTCAGGGTTTTCTCCCGAAGCCTTTCCCGCGATCGGGTATCCCAAAAGACAGCGGAGGTTTAAAATCAGGGTTTTCCTTCCGTTAGATGAAATGCCCTCCCAGGCTAACGAGCTACATATGCCCGAAGCAAACTGGTTTTCAAGCGCCAGTCACCCGCCCTCGCCCCTTCTCCTGTTGGTAGAAGCAGTTCCGACGGGCTCGGGGAGCCACTCGTGCAGGCCGGAAGCTGGACTTGGTTGTCAGAGGCTATTTGAGACGCGCGCCATATAGGAGCATTTTAAAAACAGTGGGAGCTTATCCCCAGTACCACCACCGGCTATGACAACCTTTGGAACCATGTATGTATGTATGAATGTATGTATGAGATCACAGGCCTGAAGCCAGACAAATTGGCGCACACTCATAGTCAGTACTTGGGCTAAGACACTAACGTTGCTCAAGTCCAGACAGATATGAGATTGAATATATGAATGGTAGTGAGACTCCAGCGTGTTTCCACATGCAGCAAATCAATTTAACACGGTATTAGTTGCACAACGCAAAGTATTGCATAATTGCAGACCTGTGCACAGATATAGGAAACCGTAAATAATATTGAGATTCCAGCGTCTTCTGGCATGCAGATGATTACCATTGGCAACTCAATGCAGCACGCCGTTGCCTGCGCAGTTGAGAAGTACTGCGTGTGTTCTGAACTGGGTGGCATCGCAGTCTTAACTGCATGAACCTTTACCTAAATCCAAGCTCGTGCTTTAAGGTACATACATACAGCTTCGAAGAGTCCTTCGGATTATGCAACACTTTGGTCGACTCCACGTTTGTGTTTTCGTACAGCTTCATGTCGCGATTACTTAAGTGAACCCGGACTCACTAACTAACCGCGAATCAGTCATGTTTTCTGACGGTGAGAGTAAATTTACGTTAGGTGAATAGCGATCATTCTATATAAATTGTCCTGTTACGTCTCGATGTTTGTCAATGTCTATTTCAGCTTTTGTCGCGATACTCTTATCTACTTCCATCTGGCTACAATTTTGCGCCGAATCAGTTTTTTTCGCTACGCGATCAACGAACCGTGAGTGGAAACAGCTCACATGTCGACATTGTGGGTGTTTTAGAACTTTGTCTCCTCCATTCTGGCGATATGTCGAAATCAAATCAAATTGATGAAAGCTTAAATACCGTCTGGATGATACGGTACGATGAATTTCTGTTCGACATGCTGATGACTGTTAAGCAAAATGGTGTTATCTTGGAGTATTCGCATGTAAGTGGTGTTTTTATTTTCAACTATTTGTACTATTTTTCTATGGATGACTTGAACAGGCGTTACCACATTGCGAAGTTTCAACTAAAATTGTTTGTTATCGGAATGTTTCATTTGCTAATTGAAGAAAGTTTTACATGTAGACGAAACATTTCCCTTTTGAATTTTCAGTTTTCTTTGATTTCCACCATCCTGCTTCGTTCTTGTGTTCCGGGTACATGTAGCTCTGATGCGCTATCTGTTACTATTGGACGGGCAATTATATCACATAATGTTGGTTCATCTCGCTGTTTATAATAATGTGGGATATTTCTCGCCAAGTATGGCAATATCAAATCAGATCCTTTTAGAACGACACATCTGTGTCCCCACGTGGGATATGGCAGATTCACATACTTATCCCAGCCTCTTTGCTTTTGCCCATATGACCTTAAATGTGTATTTAACCATACCGGTCCTATTGCGGTTGATGTACGTGCATAATCGAATCCATTTTGATAGCTTAAAGGAGCCACGACCCCAGGATTGTTATTCGCGATCCACGGTTTCCATTGCTCGACATCATCAATGCAAAAGGTTTCTCCTCCCCCTCCCATGCTGATTAAACGTTCTTCAAAATAGCATGCAGCGAAATCTGCTCTTTCCGACATTGGCGGCATTAGTTCCCACGTGGAATTTTCAGGGTTGTATCTCTCGACGGTGCTGCTGTATCCAGCTGTTTCTATCATACGCGTTGCTCCACGTATGCCGCACTCACCTCCTCCCCCTAGTACGAACAGCTGGCCTTGAACTGTTACCGCCTGGCCATAGTATCGTGGTTGAGCCATGGGCTGAATGAATGTCCACTGGTTTGTCGTGGGACAGTAAACTTCACAGGTGTTTGTTAATCCCTCCATGTGACTTTCTGTATAACCACCACAGACGTATATCATTTGGTTGAGACAGTCTGCTGCGGCAGCAGCCCTTGAAATTAACATATTTTGCATTCTGCGCCATCCGCGATCATCGTGTGTTCCGTCGACATTTAATTCTAAACACTCAACAAGATTCGATACTATGTTATTATCATCGCCTCCGATGGCGTATAAAAACCGGTCGTCCATTTGAACCAAAGCCAGATCTCGCCTGCTTTCTTGTAGCGGGGGTAGTTTTTTCCATCCACAACCACATTTGTTCACCGTTTTGGCGTCGTATTTTATTACCGCACTAGATGTCGTGGCGTTTGAATATTCGCCTCCAGCTATAATGATATACCTATTTTGTATCACAGCAATCCCAAAACTCATAAGCGCATCCGGTAGTACTATGGGGTGGGTAGCGCTGTTGCTTTGATCATAGGCATTCTGGACTGGTCCATAATGTATCCACGCTTTCCGTCTTGAATCGAGGACATTTACGTCGCGACTAGGCCCACCGTTCCTCCAGCCGCCAAAGACGAAAATAGCTTCGTGTGGCAAACGCGCATCTGTCACGTTCATGGGGTAACTAGATATATCCGCCCTCAGTCCAGATCGCTCATGCTTCAACGGCCGCAAGTTTCTGTGTGTGCGGAACAATCGTCTCCTTACTTGTCTAACTTGGCTCATGTAGTCAATGTGTGATCTCGGAATAGTCGTCGTGTTTTTCCTCTGTTGAATCGTCTTTATCCAACCGTTTCTCGTGGAAAGCAATCGTTTGCGAGTTTTCAATATAGGCAGCATGTACAACAATTCTATATCCTCCAGTTCAAGTTGCTTTATTCGTACACAATTCACTATCAATCTTGAGGCCAGTTTTGATATTTCCACCCGGTCCACGCCGGTTCTGTGTTCCAACCAGCGTTTTATTGCCTCAATGACGTGCTTTTCCCGACGCAAGTTCAATCGTTCGGATCGAAGAATGTATTCCATTTGTACAATTTCAAGATCCTCCAAACACTTAAATTGTCCCTCACGTGACGGAATCTGTTGATACAACAATTTTGTAAAATTGATTAATATGTAATCCTGCACAATGTTGGCAAACTCGCGATCTGTGGTAAATAGAACGTTTTGATTGCCTTTCGTAAATGTTGCTAGATCCCAAAGTTCCCAGCAGTTTTCATGGCTGATAATAGAAATGGCGTATCGGTGGCATGCTTCGCGTAGTTTGGTTAGTCCATACATTGCAGATATGCGGATACCAGCTTTTAAGCAACATTTCGCTTCGAATCTTGTAATAGACATTTCTGTGTTGCCACAAATGTTCTTTTCGTCATCTTGTTTTGTAATCATTTCCTTTTCCGTAGATCCATTTAGTGTGATTCCTGTTATTTTAAAATTGCCCAAGTGACAACAGTGTATTGCAAACATAAGATCGAGCAAATTTGTTTCGTTCTCTTCATAGGTCACTCTCAATATTGGGGCTGATATTGCCATATCTTTGTTTTCAACATGTATGCTTTTCGTTGCTGAAAACGACCTGCTAGCGATATACAACAACTCATTGAATGCCGTACTTTGTGTCGCTAGTTTATATGCGTTTACTGATATGTGCTGGTTGATGTTTGTGATATATAGTTTCCTGTCCAAGGCCCATTGCATGGGATATCCTCGAAGTAATTCGTCTGTAATATTTATGGGTTCCTTGTGTCCCAGTTCTGCTTCAGGATCCAGCCATTCGAATGCTGTTAAGCCACCTGGCGTGTTCATCTGCTCTCAGCTGATGTTTAACAGGGAAGTCATGTGACTGCGCTAAAGATTTACTGAAAATTCGAAAGTCTATCGATTTTTAATGACTTGTTAATGACCTTCAGGACGATCACGAGCAACAAATAACTTTTGCCATCAGAGACGAAAACCTCATTTTCTCTTAAATAAGTTTGTAATCGGTATAATCGATATGATTTCACTCTTTAGCCCCAGTGCCGGGTTTTACGCATTTTTCGGATCAATATCTGTGACCATTTTACCTGTATTTAACGGGAGATTAGGGCTAAATACTGTTTGCAAATTTAGAACGGCGATGGGGATCGAACTCACGATCTCTCAAGGCCCACGTTCTTGCATCCACCGCGGTCGCATCTTGAATGAATGCTGGAAAATCAATCATGATTTCTTCTATTTCTTCACTCAAATTCCTAAATGCCGTCTTATCTGAATACTCGTTTCAAAATTTTGCTTCGCTTCCCGGATCATTTCGACCTAAGCGATTCAGCTCGAAACTTCTTTTTTGCTGAACTCAATTGGTTTTGCTACTAGATTGGCCATTTGACATTTCTTTATGCTCTGCGTGTCAAGAAAACCATCATCTTCGAATTTCTATTGCATCACTTATGAAACAACCCAATAGGTGATTATTCACTCGGTCGGAATTTCGTTGCTTTTCGTTTTTCATTAACTTACAGTACATACCGTTCAACTAGATTTGAAAACGACTGGTGCTTTGCACACACAACTGACCTTTGTCAATCATATTTGTCGATAAGCATCTAGATCTTTTTTTACCTGGCTAATCTCATTACCTCATATTCGGTTAGCTATTGGAAACGAGCCTCGTGAAGTTATACATTCGGTTGTCCCGGTTTGGGCGCAAACCCGTACTGCCTGGACTCACGGCGATCCGCGATTCGTATCGCTCTTCTCCGGTCTCAAAATTCGATGTTTCCAACTCCACTTCTTTGAGCGATGACCTGACTAATCTGGTGTTGGATATGACTCACCTGGACGTAGATGACCTTACTGGCTATTTAAAAGAGTCTGGGGCATTCCACGCGCTCGCGTTGGTCTTACAATGGCAAGGAAACCAATCGGACGC
The DNA here is from genome assembly GCA_013407085.1 of Atriophallophorus winterbourni. Classification (NCBI taxonomy): domain Eukaryota; kingdom Metazoa; phylum Platyhelminthes; class Trematoda; order Plagiorchiida; family Microphallidae; genus Atriophallophorus; species Atriophallophorus winterbourni. The sequence continues at coordinate 64,563 of JACCGJ010003421.1, forward strand.
ATTGGAGCTGTGGAAAAAGTGAGTATTCGTAGCTATCATTTGAGGTCATGTAATAAATGTTTTTCCCGCAATTTAATGTTTTAATTTCGTTCACCAGCCTTGCCTATGGTGAAAAATCTGACGAGCTGTTTCCTGGTGTGGATTTTTACATATCTGTACTTATAAAGTAAGTTCGGGAAAAGATATCATTTAATACCGAGAGAACTTGTTTCGTGTTTCATTCTCTAGCTATGTATCAAAACGTGTGCCTCTTATTCTTTTATCGTGCCTTGTATCTAAGCATGGACAGATCGTATGCATGAGATAGTTTATCACCGTAGCATTACAGAAAAATAAAAAGCATAAACTTGAACTTGTGCTCAATGCGGCGTTGTTAAAATAAGCTATCGTTAGTTGATCAAAGAAAAGCAATGTGACCCACCCTGGCAGCTCTTGTACATGATTGGTCAATTACTTTTTAGAAGATCCGAAGCTATAAAAGCATCTATGAGCTCCCTAGTAAGAAGTTTTTATCCATGGAGTTTCTCTAAGCATTTGTTGCACCGGATATTTCTCGCGTGCTTTTTTATTTTTGTTGCGTGAAGATAACCTGAAGGACAATACGGTTCAATCGTTAACTGCTCGCGATACATTTCCGAATTCAAACGACGCTTTTCCCCATCACCTTTCCGTCACGACGCCGTAATTCTGTTGTTCTTGCGATGACTATTCGTGTATTCTACTTGTATCAACTCGTGGTTGGTATTATCTGAATTCTCGGTCTGCTTTTTACTTGGGTTTTTGTACAGGTGAATAGTAATTGTTTCTCTGTGTCGGTCAATTGTTCTAGTTCACTGTTATTTTTATTGGCTAGTTTATCCTAATTATTACCACGGAAAAATCTGTCATACCTTGTTAGTTATTTGCAAATTCCTAACAGTTTGTACGCTGAAGCATTGCTTCATGCTTCATGATTTGTTTCGTTTTATTCCTCGATTTTCATCGCTGCTCCATACCTCTTCTCAAAGGCTTCTAGATTCCTCGACAACTTCCAACGTGGGCATTATGGATGCGAATGCTAAATGCATTCACGAAACAGAAGCCTCGGGTTCAATCCCCTCTGAAATAGTGTGGAAACACTTTTGCTATGCTGTGGATGGTTCGAAACGGATCATTTTAGAAATGCTACTTCCGTCCATCCCTTTCAATGAAGATGTACTTACAATGTCATGTGATTTTTCACTACCCGAACAAAAGGATATTGGCCTCTCTCTGGCACCGTCTCAACGATTGTCCCCGTGTAATCTGGTAAAGAAACTGCTTCCCACGTTTCCAGACCTCGGACGGAAGTACTTACGTTACCTGATCTATTGTTATAAACACGTGGTGAGTACCTCGGTTTTATCGTTATTTGCCGCTTGTGAATAATTACTCCTGTCATTTGTAAAAACGCGCTTTTTGATTATTACAAGCATCCTGCTTACCACAACGCATTGGCCGAGCTCTATATACAGATTTTGATAAACTCATCGGTGAACACAGAGGTGAGGACTCTGCGGTGAGTTACCGGTGTACATGATATCTCTGCACACATGTGTTCCCAATTTCTAGGTTCCATGCTGTTTTCAGACGAGAATTCTGTCATTTTCTGCGGTTCTCGAATGCCTATTCACCATCAGTTGTACAGGATAAATTGGCGTGCGTGAAATCAACGTATCCATATGAATTCGCTCTCTTGTTGGGAAAGGTAAGTTGCTTCAAGGCTTTCTGATAATTATATATTTTTTCGAATCGTTCCAAAATCTATTCCTTATTTTCTCGATGTTTTAGAATGGTGACCATCGTTCCGCGTTGGATTTACTCGTGAACCAGTTATCAGATTTGTCGGCTGCGCTGTGCTACTGTTGTAGTTATCTAATCAAAGCAGACGGTCTACTTCACGACCAATCGGAGCTCGACGCCATGCTTCCAAGCGCATCCGTCGCATTCACTGTTCTTGTGGAGTTTTGTTTACGGAGGTAAGGCAGGTGTAGCAGAACCTCTCTGCCTTAATTTCCTCACTAAGTTACTGTACAACGTTTGGAAACGTTTTTAATATTTCTTTTACCCTATTAATGCAAGTCTTGCAAAACCACGCCAAATTTATGTACATGAAACTACGAACTCCCTTGATATATTCTTTACTACTAATGAGTAGCTCAAAAGTACATTTTCAACACGCCTACTTATTTGCTCTGAGAAACATTTCGCTGCTACTCTATGCTTTGAAAAAGGTACTAAATCAATATGGTTTGGTTATTAGTATCTTCCAGTTGTCGCTCTTATATTGATAACACTCAAGTATTTTTTCCATTCGGTTGTTTTTTTTATATCGAGGCAGAACCTATTATTACACTCAAATCTCAGTACTATGCCACCCGTTGGGACCGAGCAAGAGTGGCATAGTAACGAGGTTTTGTTAAACGGCTTTATTTTCTCAAGTCCATCATTTATTTGCTCAATCGATCAGTCCAATGCTCTCGGAAATCGTCGGCTGACGCATTTTCTTTCGTCGGATCTCGTTCATCTCGTTGTCTAGCCGATCACACGCTTGCATCAGTCTGGTTCAGGTCGAAGAATTCATCTGCAGAGAACTGCCTGAGTAAGGGCCGGAGAACCTGCTGCTGCTAATCAATAAGGGATTGGGAATCCACCGCTCTAGTTTCGCCCTGCACTGTCTTGAACGTGACGCCATTGCGCTTCTTGAAGCTGTCTAACCAACCGTTACTCGCCATGAAGTCTGGGATGTGCATCAGCTCGGCCAGTTTTATCGCCTTCTCCTTGATAAGATCGCCGCTGACAGGCAGATTCAATCCTCTTGCTTGCTTCAGCCACATCAGCACCCCCTCCTCAAACTTTGGGTCGTGAGGCTACGTCATCTTCATGCGCTTCGATGGAATTCCAGCTTTGATTGCAGCTTCAATTGCATCCTCCTTGCTGGGAATGCCCTCCACGGTGGTTCTCTTAACTTTGACGCCCCATTTCTTGCTAATATCCCTCGCCAACTTGGACTGATTCGGGTCCTTCTTCGCAGCATCGATGATCTCGAACTTCCTCTTCAGCGTAAAGTCGGTTCGCTTGCGTTTCTGAGCTGACATTATGGGCTGAATAGTTTGAAAAATAACGATGTCACTGTTGTGAGTGTCTGTTTGTGCGCGCGCTTTCGTGGGTCTATCTATTGATACTTAAAGCAAGAGTAGGAAAGAGGCTTGTCGTTGTGCGTGAAGTGATTGGCTTTTTGTAGCTGGCGTCAGGGAGAAACATCGCGTGTTTGACCTTGAAACCGGCTCACTATATGCGTAAAATGCGCAAAAATGCACTTTTAAATAGTCACAGAATAGTGGCATAGTAGCGAGACTATGGAGTGGCATAGTAAATTTAATTTGTATTGAATTTTGTCGGGACCGAGCAAATGTGGCATAGTAGCGAGAGTGGCATAGTACCGAGATTTGAGTGTATATGTAGTGAAAAAGCATGATTTTCAGTTTTGTAGGTCGCCACATAGATACCTAGCATGTTGTGCTTCCAAACTTCACAACGCTTTGGATGACTACCGCTCAGGCGTTATAATTTCCTATAGAGTGGTATGTATGTTTTGGCCGACAGTAAACGTTTTCCGTTGCATGCATGCAGAAACCATAGTACATGCCAGCAGATGACGTCCGCAATACTGGTTCATGTTTTCCCGACTACGTTCAATTGAGATTCATCGGTAGTTATTGCAGTTTCGTTTGTCAACCTTATTCTTGACTAGTATGTTCTAAGAAAAGGCGTTACTAAAAGTGAGTTTATTTTGTTATTTCTAAAAATACAAGTAACTTGTTCTTACGTCTGAGTGACAAAGTGGTTAAGTGCTATGCCATTCATTCGAGAGTGCCTGAGTTCGAATTCTATCGTTGTGGCACACTTGAAAAGTGCAGAACCTCATGTTCTTACTTAGGTGTGAATTGGGTACCAAGTGGTCGAAATTTGACTGCGACAGCTTGCCTGCTCGGCGCGTATCCTGTGTCGTTGAAGAATTGTTCTACTCTCCATGAACACTGTCACAAAGAATAAATCGTCGAACCCCGAAAGGTGTTTTGAGACCCGATGTTGGATTACGCTTGAAGGGTAGAGTGTACCAGGCTACCGTACGAGCAGTTCTACTGTATGGCTGCGAGACGTGGACGCTGCGTCAAGCCGATAGTCAACGATTATCGACGTTTGATCATCGCTGCCTGCGGAGTATTGCTCGTCTAAGCTGGCAACACAGAGTCAGAAATGATGATGTCAGGAGGGCAGTCCCTGCGAGCACTCTGTGCCACTCACCGATCATATATCCATGTGCCAGCTGAGATGGCTGGGGCACGTTCTCCGTATGGATGAGCGACGCCCTCCTCGCCTAGCTTTTTTTGCTCTCGCTGCACCTGATTGGAAGCATTGCCGTTTATCAGTGACCCTCCCTCTTTTCTTTATTCCGAAAAAAGATCAAAAAGGGCATGTGTAAACAGACAAAAACCCCTTTTTTCATCATGTACCCTCTTCATGGTATACTTGTTGGCACATCGTCTGTGAAGACTTGTGTAATAATAAATATTTTCTCTCAGTACTAAAGTTATGCAAAGGCTCATTGAAAATCTTAACCTGTATTCATCGAATTCAAAAGAGCGTATTAATTACCTGTGAGTAGGTGCATTTACATATCTTTTTTTGTTAAAAATTGAAAATGTTTGCACGGAAGATTGTACAAGCCTCGCATTCATAGACAGTCTCACTTGCCCTTGTGACTGACCGAGTCTACTGAGAAACCAGGGTAAAAAATAAAAAACTGGGCTTTGGTGAAGCTTTCCAACATTTCAGGTTACCAATAGTTAGTAGCCTACTAAGCGAGGTTCTAAATATCAGTATACGGTTTTGAAGTCTCCTGTACATATAATATGTGCTGATAAACATCACCCGAAATGGTGGATTCAAACTTCTCACACGAAATTTCGTCAGTTTCGCAATTCCCGTAGTACCCGTTTACGCGCGTCAGTTGTTCTGCTTTCGTTTAGCGGATATATTTTGTTCGATTAAAATGATGTTAGGGGCGTCTGAAAAATCCTAGAATTATTGAAGTTAAGCAGCCAAACTGTTTGTTGATTGGTTAGTTGAATCAATGACGTCAATTTATTCGGTCACCATGGTAATTGAGTGAATGGATCCTTGCCTCTGTATCGCCTTTTGCTTTCGGGTGCCTGCGTTATCTAGCCAAATGAAAGGTAAAAACCTGAAATGTGACACCCAGTGGCCTGATTAAAAGGTAATATTCATATCTTGGTTTGACTATACATACCAGTACATAATGTGATCATTATGATTAGTGTCACGGAGCTGTTCATCGTATTTATATTTCGCATTAGGTCCTGGTAAATGCAGTATGTCTTTTGTTGCGCGATTCGCAAACACAACAATCGTTTCGATTGCTTACGTTCAAATCATAAAGTGAAAGTTTTCAAGTTTTTAATGCTGTTTTTCCTTTGCTTTCTTCTAGACACTCTGATCCAAAATACCTTCAACTGGCAGTGCAACTAATGAACTCGCCAAATATCCCGCTAAATTTCTCAGAGGTTTGTCATACATTCCGTCAAGTTTCATTTCGCTCCACTATCAGGTTTGGGTGCACAATAAATTATTTTATACCTAAATAAACTTGGTTTATTGAACAAAATACCTGTTTCTTATCACATACCTTAAGAACAGCAGTTTGAACAAAATCTTTAACCTGCTGCTATTTCTGCTTCCCGGGTAGTCTGCCAGTAGGTTAGCCTACATGTAGTCAGTGGCTGTACACCAGAACCAGGCAGCATTAACCAAAACGATAAGCGTTTCCTTGATGATTAGCCCTGGAACAGCTAGCTGCATCAAAGTTATGCTCACTGAAGTGCTACTCACATATCAAATTCTCCCGTACTTTCCGGTTAGTGTGGCAGCACCAACCCCAATGTTAGCGATTATATCAGCGGCATAATTGTCCGAAATGTTAGCCTCAATGAAGCTTATTTTGTCATACAGCTTACCGTGACCCTTCCACGCCCATTTGGTTTCCCTTTTCTCAATGATTAATTTCATATTAATAATATTATGCGGCGTATCTTGACCATTCCAGGTACTGTCGATCATGTCGGGTGATATCCCTCTCTACGACCTGAAGTCATTTTTCCAACGAGCCTTGCAATCGTACTACACTCGATCGGATTCGTTGCTCGTTCAGTATGGCGTGAACGTGAAACAGAACATACAATTCGCAGCAACACTGGTGAACACCAATCGTTACCAGTTGAATGTGGACGCTGACACGAAATGTGAAACATGTAAACAAGCAATGGCTGGACACAACCAGTTTGTCTGGAATTTCGCGCAATCCGAGCTGTATCATCGGAACTGTTACCGTGGGTGGTGATTGATTTCAACCGATAACTTCCTTTTACCTTCATTCTGATTTTCACTTGTTCAGTATATTGCATAAAAATGGAAATCGTGTGCTGTATTATCTCATCCTAGTGACAGGTCACGTGAATAACAGGTAGCTTGGAATCTTGGGTGAGCACCAAACTAATTTTATCTGCACAACTCCATCATCCGACTCGATCGATTACGGAATGCCGCGTGGATCACACTGCAAAGAATCGATCGAATTGCGTCAGACAAACGACTTCAACTAAGTGCTATAGTTATTTCCAGTGAAGACGAGCGCATGAGTAAATTCGGTGCACTTTCTGCGAGTTGAGAAAACCCGTTCATAAGCATTTCAGGTAGCTCTGCACAGACATCGTGATTCCATATATTCATTGGCGTCTTGCATCTCGTAGTAGTAATTGGAAGCGGTTTTTAAATAAATGGAATATTCTCCCTATGTTTGTACTTTGAATATGAATGATATAAAAGACCATTTATTAATCAGTCATAATGACAATAACCAGAGAAAGCAGAAACGTCAGCATCGAGCGTGAGAGGTTAGAGTAAAATGTGTCGACAACGAGTATCTGAAGAAGAACAAGCAGTACGAATAATATGATACTGATCGTGTCGCCAATGTATAGAAAGGCCAGCCAAGCTGAAAACGTTCGAACAGTCACATTTCATTTAACGTGGTTGTTGCGTTGGGGGACCTTGATTAGGACCTTGCGGCGTTTGTGGAGGGTACATGGGAACTTGTGGATAGAAACCATACATCGACATTGTACCGGGTGTGGGGTAACCTTGTTACACAGGAAGGAAGACGATAAATGAAAACATGTAACTGATGCATACAAAATCTAATCGCTTTCAGAAATAGTAAAAAACAAACTTGCAATATTACTTTGCTTAACAAGAATATAAAAAGGTCAATCAAACAGTGACGCTAAAAGCCACGGATCGATATATCTAATTCGCGCTTCATTCTAAAATCGGTACACCATAAACGTGAAGCGGTGCATGGATGATTATACAGCCAGAGTGCTCAGCTCCAAATAAACGTAGCGTGAATGTCAGTTGCGAAATTTACGCGAAAAAAACATGGGATTGAGTTATTATTGATGGTGGAAGCACGGAAATTTCTCTCTGTCACAGACTATTTTTCTGCATAATTTGAGCCTTATTATATTAAGGTACTCTGTTTTGGTCGTAAGTACTATTTTACGAATTCTCGCAAGCAATGTGAAGGCTTAAATGAGTCGCATCTTCAAGTAAACGACCAAGTTACATTCAATGTCTACTAACTTTTACTTACTTTAAGCGGGTGGATCATCCTGTTTCACTGATGTCTCGAAAAATGCGAGACGAAGTTTCTTGAGAATATGATACAAGTGATGATCCTAGAACCAATTTGGCGCTTGTTCGAGCGCACCTCTCTAGCCGTCACAACCATTTAATACCTCATCATCATCATCATGAAGCACAAATCTGGAGCCAGACGAAGTGCCAAGCAATATGAAGTAGGAAAAGCAGATAAGCAAGCGCGTGAAAAAAGGGAAAGCAGGCAAGCGGATTATGCAAAAGCAAATGCGCAAAAAGCAGCTTGTTTTTTGTAGTTTCACTGCATACGATTTTTTGTTTTTTTATATATAAATATCGGATAAAAATTATGACACATAATAAAATACACTGGCGCCACTGACATCGGTTTGTAGCCATATCGCGGACTGGCCACCCGATCGTTTCTCCCAGCTTCTGCGAATCAGGCGCGGCACGGTAAACGGTGAGTATGCATTCTTAAAACATGTCTCAACCATCACAAGCGAGCAAGCATCAGCATTTGCCTCAGTCCGTGGCCACCTGGTCCTAACACCCGCTTGCAGACATCTATTTTTGTAACACGATGCTGCCACCGAATGCGAGCAATCCTACGCAGGCAACGGAACAGAAAGCCGACGGACATCTTCCGCTCGGATAGACCAGGTTTCGCAGCCATAAAGTAGTGTAGCATGCACCACTGCGTTGTACACTCGGCCTTTAGTATGGAGTGAAACATCGCGTCGACGCCACAGGTGGCGAAGGTTAGCAAACGCTGCACCCGCTTTGCGAACACGATGTGAGATCTCGTCCTCAACACAACCTCCAGCGGAGATACAACTGCCAAGGTAAACAAAGCTGTCGACCAATTCAAGATTGACATCGCACACAGTTAGGTTTGGAAGAGAGCCGCTCCAATCCTGGGTAAGTGTTTTACACTTGTTAGGCGCAAAGCACATGCCATACCTTGAAGCTTCAAGTGCCAGGCGGTCCAGGGCTTGTTGCATTATATGAGGGTCATCTCCCAGAAGTGCGATGTCATCGGCATACTCTAGATCGGTCGCTCGCTCACCCGGCAGAAGTTCAACACCTGTGCCCACCAGGCCAGCTAAAGCTTTTCTCAGGACATCGTCGATCGCGAAGTTAAAAAGGAACGGCGAGATAGGGCAGCCCTGCCGCACCCCGCTGGAGATATTGAACGAGGACGACAATTGTCCGTACGCTCGAACCCTGCCCGAAGTTTGGCAATATAATGCTTTCAAGATCCAAACATACTTCTCGGGCACTCCATGTCTCAGTAGACAGTTCCAAAGACTTTCACGATCGATTGAATCGAATGCCGCTCGGATGTCAAGGAATACCACGATAGTTGGTTTACGAAAAGTGTGGCGTTGCTCCAGTAACTGACGGAGTGTGAAAATTTGATCTATGCACCCTCGGCCGGCACGAAACCCAGTTTGCTCCTCACGGATTTGCTCTTCCCGTTCGGTACTCAATCGGTGAAGCAGAATGGACGCCAGTATTTTAGGAGCTACTGAAATGCGAATGATACCCCGATGATTTTCACAGGAATCGCGCCTTCCCTTTTTGAAAATCGGAGCAATTACTGATTCTCTCCAAGGGATCGGAACGCGTTCCTCAGCCCATATGTTGGCGAACAGCGCTTGAAGTTCGCGAACTAAAGAGAAACAGCTATCTTTGAACAATGACGGAAGCAAAGCATCAGCACCTGATGCCCGATGGCGCTTAAGGCCCCGGAGTACACTGTAAATCTCTGATTGAGTTGGAGCCTCGAGAGAAATTGACCATGGGGTACAGTGTTCCGTATTCTCGAAACCAGTGGGTGCAGAAGGCCAGTTAAGTTGTGCTTCAAAATGTTCTGACCATCGCTCCATGCGCCTGTTCATGTTAAAAACTGGTAAACCATCTGCTTCAAGTATCAGCTCACTGATGCCTGGTCCCCCGCTTCCAGAAGTTCTGATGAGTTGGAATAATTTTCTGAAATTGCCTACAGCTGCCGCAGATTCCGTAGCCTTAGAACTCCACCAACTTTCCCTGTCGGTTCTCAAGCTGGCAACCAGTTTACGTTTAATAAGCCTTCATGACGCATCATGTATACCATCAGCAGAAAGCAACCGACGTAGGTCCATTAGTTAGAGTGGTGAGCTACACGGGAAGTCAGCCTACAACTATCCAACGCGGCTGTTTCCAATTTTCCAATTTCACTCCATTGATCATCGATACTATTTTGGGGAACTGTAGAAAGATGCAAACTCAAATTGGCCTGAAACCCTCGGAGAACCGAGAGATCATTAAGCCTGGCAACATTCAACTGCCTTGCAACATTTCTACATCTCCAATCAAAACGCATCGAGAGCTTAGCACAGACTAACGCATGATCGGACTCTAGACAGGTGCCCCAGTAGGAAAGGCAATCTTGCATACTCCCTCGCCACGAGTAGCTGATAGCAACATGGTCAATTTGCGTGAACAAGGCCGCCGATGGAGATCTCCAGGTGGAGCATTGACGCTTCGAATGGCGGAAGTTAGTGCTGGTAAGGTAGAGTCTGTGCTCTGAGCACGAGCCAAGCAATCTTTCGCCGTTGTCATTACGATGACAATCGAGACCAAACCTTCCACCTACGAAATTCTCGTTTAAAGATAGACGGCCTACACATGCGTTCATGTTTCCAGCTAAGACAACAATGTCACTCCTCGATGCAAGCCTAATGAGTTCTTGTAATCTTCCATAAAACTCATCCTTGTCAAGTTCAGAGCTACAATTAGTCGATGCATTGGCAGCAACCACAAATAGGTTGCGGGATTGATTGCGAAATCGGCCTTTATTGTAAGAACCCTGTAGTCTTACTGTGCAAAGAGGACTGTCGACGGGGATCCAGTCTAACAGTGCGACCTCAGCTCTCTCACTCAAGACGATTCCGACACCAGCTTGACCAGATACCATGGCATCGTCATCAGTGGACAAACGTAGATAGTGTGACTTACGTAAGTTCGAAGGGTTAGACAATCGTGTAACTGAGCTAGAGTTATGCATGCGTGTTTCCGACAAACAGCACACATCGACGTCGAGGCTATCAAGCGTGCGAGCCAAGGCTGCCTGCTGTCCGATGATAGCTAAAGTCCGTACATTAAACGCAGCTAATTTGAATGGTACGCGTGGGCGGAAGAACGCTCTGGAGGCATTCGAAGCAGGCAAAATATTCGACGTAGCTGAATTTGGAAACCTCGATGAACAAGCTGCACTTCTGTCAGGGCTAACCAAAGAACCACAAAACGGAAAACAGTTATTAAAAAAGTTTGCATGCAGTGTGAGATCATGTAAAGCATTTTGAGCAGAGAGCAAAGAGCTTGAGAGCAGAGAGCGTGAGAGCACGGGATCTGTCATTTTTACCTTTATTTTCATAATTGCTTGTGGGCGTGATACTACACGGTTGCCCAGGCCGAAGTAGGGGGTTAGCTTAGGGGGCCCCACCCAGAGCCTTTGGCTAAAAAGCCTGAACCACAAGGCAGTGGGTTGAGACTGAGTTTGTCTGACCTCTATCCATCGACCTTCCTGGTATGAGTAGCTCTGCTGGCACCAAAAGGCACCACCCAGTATAGCTCAATGGGTCATGAAGGTACACAAACCATCGCACCACGTTAAGGTCAAGTCTCAGCGCGACGGCATTTAATACCTAGCTAGCATCAAGTTGATTTTCGCATGAAAAACTATCGCTTCAAGTGTTTTAATAAATTATACAGGAGTTACATTGAAATGAGCTTCAACAAAATAAAGCTGTTTTCGTTGCTGGTGATAAGTCAATAAACTGAATACGATCATCTGCATGTGAAAATTAAGAAACGAAAACAAGAACAATGGCACGTCTAACAGGTAAGCGAAACAAATAAACGAAAGTGCATGCAACGTTGAACGAATCAGGCGTGCGTGCGTGCGTGCATGCAGATGGAAGCAAAGCGGTAATTTTGCAAAGCAAGCGCTCATGTAAAGAAAAACACCGAACACAAAATGATGCACGGGAGCATAGCCTTACCGTAAGTTGGATATGGCAGTGGCATGGAATCTGATCAGATTGGATACAGTAATGAAACACGTATGAAATCATCTACCACAACTACCACACAATCATGAAAAAATAAAATTCTAAAAGAAGTGCAAGGGCAAGACTTAAGCAGTTACGGAAGAGTAAGCACAAACAAACTTGGATGAGGTGCCTACACCTCCAATGGAACAGACATTCAATTAAATCTCGTGGCAAATCAATATAGCACAGTGCTAGCTGTGTAGTACTGAAGTGCTGCGCGATTACACATCCGTGGGTAGGAAAGTCATTTATCGAAACACTGCGATAAGTTGAACACAACCTCGCAGTCACAATGGCTTAGTGAACATTGTCAATGTTGGCGAGTTTTTGCGAATCTAAAAGAATACGTCGCAAGCAATATGGGAGTCACCAGCCTCTCACAAAAACCAAGTGAACATGTTTGGAATTAGTCCATTGCGAATAGGTTTAAATGTGAGCACGATGGTGCAACGAGTTCTCAGTTATTCGTTTATTAACGACCGCGATCGATGTGGGGACAAAAGTGTTGCTTTACAAAACCCTAGTTAAATGATGAACCACGTACAGTGACGAATCCACGCAGATCGGCTAAGGTTGACCAGACCTTGCCATGCACATTGAGATAAGAAAACGTCATCATCATCATCATCAAAGACAGCATTACACCGGTAGCATGTACCGAATGCTTAACTGCCATACAACCATGAAAAAGTAAAATCCTAAAAGATGGGGAAGGGTGGGACTTAAATTGCTACGGCTTCTATAGAAGAGTAAGCACAAACAAACTGGGAAGAGGTGCCTACACCTCGAATGGAACATACATTCAAACGAGTTTCGTGAACGAGTAGAGCGACATCAGCAAGGCAGCTTCCTTGCGGCTTTCACTGTCATGCATTATAATAAGCTTTTGATATAAAAAAGCGTGAAACAAGGTGACATCAAATGTACTACCGATCTCGAGTGGAGTGTATGATGTATATGTGAAATCATAAGCGTGGAGCCAAGCACAGTAATTGTGTTCTAACCGTACGACCAGGCCTAAACAGACACAGGAAAGTGGCTGTGAGACTGCAGCGTGATCTCGCACGCAGGTCTCTGCCGTTGGCAAACCACTCACTTGCGCAGCAAATTAGTAACGTACTATTTCACATCAGTGTTTTCGAAGTTCGTCTGGTTTAGCACCACCGATTAAACATTAAACATGTTAACGACTAATTTCTGTCCAGACACAAAGTACTTGAAAGGGCGATAACAAATTTACTGAAAAATCAATTTTTGACGCTGAGGAATAAATACAACTGTGCTTTACAGTTGTGATATCAGGGGTAATACACAAATTTCTCCGCCATTTGCACAGAGGTCACGTGATCGAACATGCTGTGTGTTGTCCGGTGATATCGCTGTATGCGACAAGATCGCGTGGCCGTGATAGACTCGGGAAAATATCCGCAAGCATCAGCCCCCATTATTCCAAAACACAAGCTTGAGTTGAATGAACGCAGTCAACTTCGTCGATAAAAGTTTAGACAATAGACGTAGTTTGGCCGTGTATGTATGAAAGCACAAGCCTGATCCAGGCAAAGTGCCGTACAGTCAGAGTATCACTATAAGCGACCTCAAGCGAAGAACTTCCCTAGGCGAAATCAAGCGAATATTCGTTAAAATAAAATGTTTACAGTTAGCAGTCTTGATTTGAGATATATAAAAGTTGAGGAAGGAATTCAAAAAATATTGCAAGACATACAAGGGGTATTCGACTGCCAACCGATTCCAGGAGGCATGAAGCCTGGGAACGGAGCGCCAGGAGGTAGCATCTGCGGGGGAACTTGGGGGTTGTAGCAAGCAGGCGGCGGTACCGCTACACTCGGCGGAAAGGGTGCGCTTGATTCCTGGTTAGCACGGCTCGCATAACTAGGCGGTGGTCTTGGTGGTGCTGAAAAAGAAACGTTTGCGTTTCAGTCTCTAGGTTAGAGTGTGTGTGAACTGACAGATATTTAAGTATCGTAAATTAACAAACAGGCACAGCAATACTCTGTCGTAAATTGAGAAAATGTCCCTCCACATTTCTTTCGCTGCGCACGCAAAAATTTTTTCGCCAACGTCGGATATTGAAAATAACTACGTATAAACCTCAGGATCGATACATGATATGCCTGGTATCAAAATTGTAGCATCAGCATCCTCAAAAACAACGTCACATCGATATTATACATCAAAGCTTTCCTTCCAAAAAATAAGAGGAAAACAGATCTACAATAACAGGGATGGCGGGACAAAAATGTTCATTTGCATGCATTTCCATCACATCGTACCATCAGGAGCCGCGTGCATTGAAACAGCGGAGGAATGGCGAACAAAAGTTGAACATGTATGCGACTGTTTGATAAGGTTGGCTGTTCAAACACATGTTCCCACATGCAGATGAGTTGAACCTACGGACTTGAAAAAAGATCCTTATTTGCATGCATTTCCCAAGATGAAGGGTATGGTATGAAAGCACAAGCCTGATCCAGGCAAAGTGCCGCACAGTCAGAGACTGCACGTGGGCTAAGATACTGTCAGGTTGCCCAGGCCTAGACAGATATGAGGGGGGGGAATTGAAATAGAAATGGTAGTGAGACTCCAGCGTGTACTCGCATGCAGCTCACTACCGTTGGCCAATTAATTTAGCACGATGTTAGCCGCACAGCACAGAAATGCTGCACGATTGCACATCCGTGCCAAGATGAAGGGACTTGACAACCAACATGCATCTACAAGGATAAAGAGCATGTGCACAAAATCACAAACCTGGTAAATTTCTGCACAGTCAAAGACGGGATGTGGGTTGAGATACTGCCAGGTTGCCCCGGCTTAGACAGATCTAAGAGAATGAGGCTCCAGGTCAGTACTGGTGGCAAATTTAGCACAGCATCAGCTGCGTGATAAGTCACCGGTACCTCAGAAGCGCACGCAGGCATCAAGTATGGTGAACGAGTGTAGCGACACAGGCAAGACAATTTAAGTGCGGTATGCACGAGTATGTGCAACCAACGACTAACCCGCGGATGAAGTTGTGGTGGTGGATGGTGCTGTTTCATTCAGATTGGCACGACTCAAACTCGCAGTTAAATCAGCCAAATGTTCCGTCTTCTCCGTGTTCCGAGCCACGCAAAAATCGTCAATCTGGAAGGAAAAACGAGCCCACTGGAATCTTGTTTGATAAATAACAGCTGATCGTATATAGCTGAATTAACGGAGTGGCAATCACCGGGGCGAAGTTCTGAGAACGACATCGTGTGATATAGCTGAAGATTTATTCGACCTAATCTTAAAAACTGAATTTATCAAAATAAAGCTGGTCTACTGTGAATTAGGGTGATTCTGTGCTTTTGAATTCACTAATTGTATTTGCAAAACAGTGCACAGTCCCGAGAAATCGGTGGCACGGCTGATAAGCTAAACAAGAAAGTTACTTACCCAGGAAACAGAATTCGAAAAACCGAAATCTGATTCACGGCAATGGCATGATTATTTGGTCTAACTACCGCTCGATATCGAATAGCATTTAAGTTGAAACATCATCATTGTAAAAATAAGCTAGGGGAAGAAAAATCGCACCTTATCTTGAACCTTGAGACATCTAGCGGTCATTTCAGCATAAAATTGTGTGCCCTCGTCCACATCGTTCAACAATTTTTGGAATTCATCCACGGCAACCACGAGATTGGTATGAAGACTGGTGGTGTTGGCGCTGGAATTGGCACGACCAAAGCAAACCTGGTACTTGGTTTGAAGTTCCGAAAGCAATTCTTCTTGTTTTTGCTCACTTGCACGCACACATGCTCGAGGCCCTTCAAGTTCCCGATTCAACATATCAGAGATTTCTTGATCGGACACTTTTTTCTTGGATCCATGTAGCTTCAACAATTCTTCAACTGGGATTGAATCAAGGAAAAACGGCGCAGGTCAAACATTGCATCGTATAATGGATTACGTGTTTAGGTCCGAGTGATTTAGGGAATTAAAACTGAGCGAATCATCCCGGAGAAAAAGTTGAACACGAGAGGGCGAGACAGCTGGGCATACACATTGTTATTCGTTCTCACAGACTATGATACGCTATTAATTGCGAACGCTAATGAGTTGCGGCTGAGAAATCGATTGGTCGTCGTGTGCATTCGCACGAGCAGCCTCGTAATAGTTTTTGAGATGCAATTCGAGAATACGCAATTCACCGAGAACCAACCACATCAAATGATGTTTAGCAGTTGTAATATTCACGTTTACTTGAAACATGAACAAAGCAAAACACAACTGATTCCCGCCTAATGGTTTTTCACACTTCGCGTTGGAGTAGCAATACTCACTGGTGACCAGCAATTTAAGAACCAAGCAATGTACCGATAAACAATGGAACAAACACAATCAATGGAAAAACGAAAGCCGTATACAGGTTGTCATAGCCGGGAGTGACAGTGGGGATAAGCTCTCACTGTTTATCAAATGCTCCCATATGGCCCGCGTCTCAAATAGCCTCTAACAACCAAGTCCAGCTTCTGGCCTGCACGAGTTGTGCCGAGCCCGGCGGAACTGCTTCTACCAACAGGAGAAGGGGCGAGGGCGAGTGACTGGCGCCTGAAAACCAGTTTGCTTTGGGCAGATGTAGCTCGTTAGCTTGGGAGGGCATTTCATCTAAGGGAAGGAAACCCCTGCTTTTAAACCTCCGCTGTCTTTTGGGATACCCGATTGCGGGAAAGGCTTCGGGAGAAAAAACCTGAGGAAAACCTGGAACAGAGTCTGGTAGACGATTAGTTAGTGCACACCACCTCTTTCTGGCAACTCCCTGCTGCCTTGCAGGTCGCACTTGGTTGTGCAAAGGCTAGAGAAGCTGACTCGAACAAACGCCGAGTAGTGCTGGGGACGCCGCTTTGTACCCAAATTCCCAAGAATCTTCATTGAAGCCGACTCATCCTCCAGAAGGAGATGGTCGCACACAAGTACAAGTATACAGGCACATGAATCACGCTCGAGTCACTTCGAACGACTTTAAGCTGATAATGGCCGCGTGGATTGATATAATAATAATAATAATAATAATAATAATAATAATAATAATAATAATAATAATAATAATCACATCGTCAATAAAAATGCTAATCTTATCTCACTTTAGTAGCTATTCGAACATCCGTGACACACTCTCAATGAGAAAGGAACAGGGTAACTGGTATGTATGAACGCACAAGGCTAATCTAGGCAAAGTGCAGGACAGTCAGAGACTGTACGTGGGCCAAGAAATATAAGAAATAGAATAGAAATGGAAGTGAGATTTCAGCGTGTTTCAGCACTACCGGTGGCCAATCAGTTTAGCACGGTGTTAGCCGCTGAGCACAGAAGTACTGCACGATTGCACACCCTTGCAGGGTAAGTGGTACCCTAAAATAAGTATGTATGAAAGCACAAGCCTGATCCAGCCAAGATACTGTCAGGTTGACATATGACAAAAGAAATAGAAAGAAAACAGAAATGGTAGTGAGACTCCAAATAAAATAAAATAAATAAAATAAGACCCTGTAAGGTAGCTGACACTCGAAACTCGTGGAATGTTGTCACTCACTGTACAGACTGTGATTAAGAAAGGCCGAGAATAAAACTTATCTATAAGTGTGGTGTGTAAGTTCGGGGGGTGTAAGCAAAACATTACATTGGCGTATAAAAGATCCAGACTCAGTGATGTTCTGTGATATTGTTCATATATTGTGATGGTTATCATACGTAGTATAACTTAGCGAAAGTGACAATAGAATGTAAGCCTTAGGACTTAAAGCAAAATTGGTCATCATTATAGTGGCATTACAGTGCAAAACCACTAGGGATGTTGTGTAACCAAGGATAGATTCAAATCCCATTAAGGCAGACAGGAAAGAGAACCAAGCCAAAAGAATTAAAACGCAGCATAAATCTGGGTGCAAATATTAAGTGATTCATTTGCTTGGGTAGACGATGAAGGAAAAATTCGTTACAAAATACATACCAACATCGTCAGGTAGCTTCATCCCATTCAGCTGATCCGTCAGGCTCTCACGATCCGCTTTCAATGTTTCGATTTGGCTGCACACTTGAGCTAAAGCTTGTTTCGCATTCTCGGATCCGGTTGGAGAAGCGCACTCGTGATTTCCGTCAGACTTGATGGCGGCTAAAATTTCCATATTCGGTTTGCTGAGAATATCGAACATGGCACGATGTTGTTCGAAACGCTGAGCAAGTAGTTGATCCGTCTTCTCGGTCTAAAAGGTGTCGTTGATAATACAGCTAAGAAAGACGAAGATCTCAATGGGAACATGTGAAAACTCAAACACGAAAAGCAAAGAGGAGGGGAATCCTAAGCGCTAAGCAGAAATGCTATGAAAAATCGATTGCAATATGTTTGGGGCCGATCCTGTATTCATAATGCAAAGAAATTTGTGTGCAATCGGTTAGAGCCATTTTTGGTCACGTTTTACTTCTGACACATAAACTTCGTCGAAACCAGGGTGATAGTCAGGACAGGGAACATGATTAAGTAGTAGTCAACCCCCCACCACCGATTTGACTTTATCACTAAACAGCCTATAGTACGCGTACACTGTCACGTCTCGTGGAAATGACCAGGATCAGTAGTCGCAGCAGCAAGGGAACATGACTAAGTAGCTGTCAAGCCACCACTTCTGCTTCTACCTCACCGCAAAACAGCCCATAACAAGCCTAGGGGGGTATCACGTCAAGTAGGCATGACCAGCATGAGTGGTCGATTTGCCTACTACGGTGTGCATGCACATCAATCTAATACAAGTGAACACGGTCAAGGTCGGTTCACACTGTGACCCACATGAGTAAAAGTACACAACTAATGCGGTTACGGTGCAACAATTGTAGAAGGTAAGAAAAATCTAACAAACTATGAGGCATAATACGAATATGAACTATTTAGGTTCGCATCAGTAATGAGCGCCAGAATGGAGATTGCTGTCCATCCACGTTATTCACTGCCAGCTGCTTCCGCATGTAGGCGCTCCCCATACGGTTTAATTCGGTATTAGCACTTCCAAGTTGTCTAGATCGACGCTTTGGACACGTTTTAGATACACGCTACAGCGTTTATCTGGACAATGTGGAAGTGTTAATACGCAGTATTAAACGCGAACGTCTACATGCGGAGGCGGTCCAATAGCTGGCAGTGAATAAGGTGGATGTCCAGAAATCTCCAGTCTGCTGATGTGAACCTAAATAGTTCATATTCGTATTATGCTTCATAGTTTGTTAGATTTTTCTTTCCCTTCTAAAATTGTTGGACTCTAACCGCATTAGTTGTGTACTTTTACTCATGTGAACCGACCTTGACCGTGTTCACTTGTATTAGATTGATGTGCATGCACACCGTAGTAGGCAAATCGACCACTCATGCTGGTCATGCCTACTTGACGTGATACCCCCCTAGGCTGTTTTGCGGTGAGGTAGAAGCAGAAGTGGTGGCTTGACAGCTACTTAGTCATATTCCCTTGCGCTGTCTATCAACCTTGTTCTGATGAAGTTTCTGTGTCAGAAGTAAAACGTTACCCAAAACTGTTCTAACCGATTGCACTCAAATTCCTTTGCGTCATAAATATCCCATTTTTAATAGTCAAGAAAAGCATGTTGCCCACCGGTTTTATGCATGAGTTCATATTATGGAGGTGCGAAGTGCATTACTGATGATGGCTAATCACGAGCTTTGGGACCATACGCGAAACATCACTCTCCGACAAAACACAAGAGCAACAAGCGCGGAAACGACCGAGGATGACAATCCGGTATCGGTAATAAGTTGGGTTTCGGAAGGATTGCATAAAATCGATTCGACCAATAACACGCTCGGAAGCCCGAGGAGATGGACAACGTCAGCCGCTATCGAAAGATATACAATTCCTCACGGTCGGCCAAGCAATCCTTGCGTGGGCGAGGACTTGAAGTGTGGTGCCGGATGGTGATGTTTTGCATATCATCCGAAAACACGTGATTAGCTTTCATCGCCAATGCATTTCGCACCTCCACAATATAGTTACATGAAACTCAACTCATGTTAATTTTGTTCAATCATCATGCGTAAGCTAACTCCGCCAAGGACGGTCCCAAGCCCGTCTGAGAAAGGAGGAGGGTTGGGCTTAGGGCTAGCGAACCTATCCCGTAAAACCTACATTGCTACGGAAACGATGACAACAGATCCGTGGTTCGGTCATGTCTGCAGGATGGATCCCAGTTCGCATACGAAGGTAGCCATGCACTGGAATCCGCAAGGTAAACGAAAAAGGAGACGGCCCAAGAAAACTTGGCGCAGAACGTTGGAATGCGAACTACATGCACAAGGGTTCACGGTGCAGACGGCAACGGAAGCAGCGACAGACCGGAACCACTGGCGTGAAGTTGTCTTCGCCTCATGTGCCACCCGGCACGGAGAGGACTGAATGATATGAATGAATCATGCGTAAGCTAGTGCGTCGAATCCCTACAACTACCATAAAATTGTTTGGCTATAGATTTAGAGCAATAGGTTTCTGTAGTGGGAGTAGTAACGTTACAGCATAGTAAACCTAAGTGGGCAGAATTTAAATTGCTGTCTCAGTTCTTGGCATATCCAATTGATCTCAGGTATGAGTATACATCTGAAGCACATGATGGCTTCATACCACACACTGCTTCGTGTCATTAGACAGTACCATTCGAAGGTGAAAATTTGTGCCCACAACGTTTGGAGCAATATCCAGGATCCGGGTGGACAGTATGAATTTTGTTCACTCGGTAAGAACAAAACGCGCTCTTCCCAGGTCAGATGTTAAGGTGTTGTATTTAAAGGAAGCAGCTTAGAGCAGGTATCAGCTGGTTAATGTTACAACCGTCAACGCAGGTACGACTTACTGATGTGAAATCCCCGTAGCGTAGCTCTTTTCGAATAATGTGACTTTTCATTCGATTGGTATGACTGAGCCAATATTGAACAAGTTATCGAAGTAGGCAAACTGCCATACAGTTTGACGGATTGCACGTAGAGGAAATATAGTCAGGTTGCTCAGTGTGCTTAGTGAACCTGGAGCATTTTTGTACGCGTTATCTTGATGCGTTCAAGGTCAGACAGATGGTTCATAAATGGTAAGCGTTCTTTTTAATTTGAGTATACTTGGCATTTGGTGCAAACTAAACCAAGATCAAAATTGCTCGCTTGTGTGCAGGAATTACCAACAAAAGGGGGCAAAATAAGGAAGACGCCAGGCTAAAATTGGGAGAAAATACAAAAAAACGAAATAGGCACAGTAAGAACAAACCTGCACTAAAAAGTCGAGCATCTTTTGAATATCACGCCGCCATTGCTCGTTGAGCTTACGTGACGGCTGTCGTATCCACTTGTCTCCAAACTGCTTCTTTAGATTATCGTCCGTTTTTTCTTCATCGTCTAACACTGAAAGTTGCTATAAAAATAAAGCAATGTGTAAATACGAAAATATAACCAAAGATAAATTGAACTGGTGACATAATACAATACTAGGCAATGCTGGGCCACAGTGGCACAGCGTACATGAAATTCAACTTTCAATGTTGTAATTCCACTCCAGTTTTACATTTTGGAACACATGTTTAACCCAGGTCCCGGCCATAGCCAGATGTAAAATGGGTACGAATAAGAGTTGTGAAAATAAACGCAACAGCCTAGGCCCAAGTCCATTGGGCAACCACGCATCAACCATATAGCTTTGCGGTAAGGAAACCGATTACAGGTTATACGGACCACGAGTGTCTGTAAAAACCTCGCCTCGTTAAAAATGGAAGCGCATAGGCAGGTATAGTATGGTATGAAAGCACAAGCCTGATGTAGGAAAAGTGCCGCACAGTCACAGACTGCACATGGGCTAAGATAATGTCAGGGTGACGAAGCCTAGACAGATATAAGAAAGGAAATACAAATGGTAGTGAGACTCCAGTGTGTTTCAGCATGCAGCTCACTACCAGTGGCCAATCAAAATGTCAGGTAAAAGCGTAACAAATGCACAGGAAACCACTCTCAAATTAATCATCAGGCCAGGATTAAACTTTGATAAAGCACACTTTAGGTGGTGGTGAGGAAAACAGATAACGTGATGGCAAGTCGAATGAATGATCCTGTACCGAAACCTCCACAATTAGGGTCCAAATATGACAAGTCTCTGTATATGTAATACGAATATTAGCCTAATCGAGTTACATGTGGCTAGCTAAAATATAGAAGCTTGAGTAGAGTTTCTCTGTAGAACGATCAGTTGGAAGTGACCTTGCCAACAGAAGCAACGCGCGAAAAGTTAAATCATAAATAGGTGGTATGGTATGAAAGCACAAGCCTGATCCAGGCAAAGTGCCGCACAGTCAGAGACTGCACGTGGGCTAAGATACTGTCAGGTTGCCCAGGCCTAGACAGACATGAGAAAGGAAATAGAAATAGAAATGGTAGTGAGACTCCAGCGTGTTTCAGCATGCAGCTCACTACCGATGGCCAATCAATTTAGCACGATGTTAGCCGCACAGCACAGAAATGCTGCACAATTGCACCTCCGTGCAAATAGGTACGGAGATTTTGCTGTTGGACTAGCGAAAGCCGTCTAGGAAGAAGGTTCTTGTAAAAACCTAAATGAATTGACGAAATCTCTCTGGAACCATGTAGTCGTATATTTAGGCTGTGACAGAGTTAACAGATTTGTAAAGGCTTATCAATTTGTTTGGATCTATTCGCATTCGTACTTCTAATGAAGTCACTAGTGAGAGACAACAGAAAATCCACTGCAGATTTCTAATTACTTTTGATTTTCTACCCACATCCATTTAAATCAATAGATAGAAAAACTAACATGAATCTTCATAATCACATGATCTTGATTAGTGGATGCAAGCTGATTGCAAACCGCATTATGAATTTTGAAAACCTACGACACAGCAACTATATACACAAATATTGATAACTATGATGCAGTGGTACCCAGAAATAGTAAACTGTAAAAGAAGCGTGGGCGTTTGGATAATTAAATCAAAATACTGACAGAACATTCCACTGAGGTGTTAGCCACACTGAGTTCGATTGAAAATCAATTCAATATTGGATTCCATGAGAAGATGATGAGTAAATCATTGCACATTCTTTTAGATGCGATTCAAAAACACCCGTTAATATACATAAATGGGTGACTGAAATTACATCATATTAAATTAAACGACGTACATGTGCACCGTATAGAAAGAGGTAAACAAAAATATGAAACAGATGACTACCTGAGTGAGAATTTCGCGATTGCGTTGAGCCGAAACCGGGAGAGAGTAAACTTTTTCACGAAGTGCGGAACAGCCTCCACTTTCACGAACGCTATTTGCTTTGTCTAACAAGGTCTTCGATAAATTCTCTTGATCATTGGAACCCAGTTGGATTGCAGCCGGTAGATTCAATGAGACCAAGACGCTGAAAATGGGTTGAAATTAGTTTAACACAATGTACACATCACAGAGATGATTCCTTATGAAAATAACGATAGAGAAAATGAGATGCTGTCACAAATTAAAACAGTTACAATATTGAATGATATATATCAAACAAAAAGATGCTTATATACGACAACGAGGGCCTATTGGGAACAGAATATGGCCAGACATTTTCAAGCGATCTCGTGGAGCAGCGCATGGTTAACTTAGCATGTGGAAATGCATGAGATGTCGACTCTGACTTATGCGTCAGTTTGGTCGTTAGTTAACTGTCTTGAAGCGAACTTCGAAGAATTTTCGAATACATCACGACGGAAATTATGTACCGGTTTTCCCGCTAATTGGTCGATTGAATTTGATGCCAGAGGATGCGTTTAGAAGAAAAACCGATCGTAAGTAACACTTCTAAGACCATCTTTAATCAATAATGAAGTACATTTTGTTAACCTGATAAACGAGAATGAGCCAGTCCGATTGAAATTTATCTTATCGAGAATTGGCTTTACTTGGCTTTCCTCGATAGAAACTTGCAAGACATCAAGATGAACACATGTTTTGATAAATTCATAGTAAGCTTCCGCAAAGAGCTCCAGGTTGTAATGTATGAAAGCACAAGCCTGATCCAGGCAAAGTGCCGCACAGTCAGAGACTGCACGTGGGCTGAGATACTGTCAGGTTGCCCAGGCCTAGACAGATATGAGGGAGGAAACAGAAATAGAAATGGTAGTGAGACTCCAGCGTGTACTCGCATGCAGCTCACTGCCGTTGGCCAATCGATTTAGCACGATGTTAGCCGCACAGCACAGAAATGCTGCACGATTGCACATCCGTGCAGGTTGTAAAGAAACATGCACAATTATTGCAGCAGTCAAAAACGGACGCACAATATACTGGAGTAAATTATAGCGGTAAAGAGAAAGTAACACAGAAGCATACATAAATAAATACGTAGGTAAGCAGGTTGAACAGTGGATAGGAGTGTTACAAGCGTCGAGCGTGGCAACAGTGTGATGGCTTCCCAAGAGCTTCCACTGCAATCTATTAAATCATAAATTAATCCTTCACTGTTATGCTCGGCACCAGACAAGACTGAAGAAACGTATTATATCAAATTTTACAATAATACAAAGTATGATCTCTAAAACTTGCGCAAAAATCACACTTTTAGGCGCTTAATAAACAGCACTCAAAACATAAACATACCCATTGAGCGCTGTCGTGGCTTCTCGTAGACGATGCACCTCGCTTCCTATTAGCGAGCGGAACGTCAGCTCGGCTTGGTTCTTCGACGCCAGAACCTCGAGCGGGACTAGAAACGAAAACATGTCCACAAATGTGTCAGTGGCCAGAGGGATCGAGAGTTCTGCTTTTTTAAAGCCACCTTCCGCAGGTATTCGCGGAAGTTCTCTGTCAGAAGGAATTGGTTCGCAATAGATCAGTTGGTTCTCCCTAATTGCAGCTTCATGTTCTTTCTTGACTGATTCCAGCATTGTTTGTCTTGTAAAGGATGAGCTCGACCGAATCGATTTGAGTAGGTTATACGCCGCCTGTTGGGATTGTTAATCAATGAGAGATGAAAGGATGAAAAGTATAAATGTGTTCACAGTTTAGGTGCAACAAGTGCAGAGATTAGTGAGATCAATAGGTGTGTGGGTTTAATAAAACGCTGGAATTAATAATAAATAAATGGTAAGCACACAGACACCAGAACATGTGGAGAGGGTTGAAGATATTAGACATATCAACACGATATATTGATACAGCTTTCGAGTGGAAATTAATATTTGGAGTTAACAGACTTGACGTGTGTAATAAAACCATGATGAACGTCAGATTGGAAGGGAGATATTAATAATTACCAACGTTTTCGTTATACATAAAGATTGCTACATGAAGTTCCCTCGAAAAAACAAACCATCATTTCTTATTGCGAGTATTTAATTTCGTCCTGGGGCGAGGAGTTAAATGTAACAAGACATTACATCGATGGCATTTTGTGATGCGGTTCAAGAGTAACAATAGCAGTGAAAGACATAAGATTGCGGCAAGTATTAGCTTCGACGAAAACAAATGAGTTCTATTTGGAGATGCGTTAGGGTTAACTGATTTTCACATTGCAATGTCATGCAAAAAAGTAGTGGGATCTTTTCAGCTTGTTATAACAAGGCAGATATTTACTCACAAACATTGAAGAAACGAATGAATATTTTTTTTAAACAAAGGTTAAAATTTCCAGCCCTGATTTACGAATCTAGACTTAGCATCAAAATCTGCACAAATAACCAACATTTTAATGGTGTTCAAATTGTACCTGCGGTTTTATGCGTAACGCTTACAGGGAATTAATAAATTTCAAACGAAAGCAATAACCCATTCCGCATATGTGCATGCGTTTAAGAAAGCGAAAAGAATGAAAGTGGGTTCCATTTCGATCTTATACTTGGTCACTAAATGCAAAGGTGGGCAAATTAATGTGGGAAGAAAGAACTCACCTTCAAATGAGCAACACGCTCTCCACCTTTAGCAGACTGTTCGCAAGCCTTCGCTTGATAATAATGACTGAGCGCTGCGTAGAGTTGCATCTTTGTGGAAATAATGTTATTCCAATCCTTGGGAATATGTGGTTTGACCGCTGCAGAGGTGCAGTGTTTCAATGCATCATCAAAGCATTCACGGGTTTTCGATGCTAGTTTAGCAACAAGAGCAGGCGACATTGAATCTTCACAAATGAGTCAATTCACGAAACACGGCCTACCTTTTTCGGCTTTCAAAAATATGCATTCCTGGACTTGAGCTTGCATTAAGTATGAATAAGCACGCAGTATATCGACGGTGTTTGTACTTAGACTTGAGCCAAACATGTGATAATTATCGACCAAGTAGTCCAACGCCGCAAACGCAAGCTGAAAAAATATTAAAAAGGAACAGTGAAGTTATCGCTTAAACACTTTTGATGTGAAAAAGGTCAAATCGGCTCAAATTAGAGCCTTATACATGAGATCATCACCTAAAAATAAAACGGACATTGTTTTGTTTACGTGTCGTGCATTAGTTATGTGCTGTGCGGCTAACATCGTGCTAAATTGATTGGCCACCGGTAGTGCTGGAGTCTCATTAACATTGCTATTTTCTTTCTCATATCAGTCTAGGTCTCGGCAACATGACAGTATCTTAGCCCACATGTAGTACCTGAATGTGCGGCAGTTAGCTTGGATAACGCTTGTGCTTTCATACATTATACATACTTGTTGCAGAAAGGTTTCATGTTATGGTGGTGCAAAAAGAAGTATTTGAGGAATCACAGAATCTAATGCCGAACATAAATAAATTATAAACCTAATAATACAAAACCATATTGCGAATATTGTCTAAAAGTTTTCGCCACACTCATCACCTGCATCAGAATGAATAGCATTACACTGATAGCAATGAATGAAGACAGCCATTACAAAATGAAATCCTGAAATATGCTGTGGGGTTTAAAAAGCTACGAAGAGCACGCACAAACAAAATGGGGTGAGGTGTCTAGATCTCGAACGGAGCAGGCATTTAACTAAGTTTCACGAACGATTTACTTTTTACTCCGCTTGACAACATACAAGTCTCGGGAAACAATCCAAGGAGATGCTTACCGCGAAACCGCCAGTGAACGCAGTTTCGAGACATATTCTCAAGTGTAACTACCTACTGCAATACCTGATCGCGTGGACCCCAGCCCGGAAAACGAACTGTCTTTCCTTAGTGATTTTAAGTATAAAATCGATGGCAGGATGTTAATGACAACAAACTTCAAAATGTAGTTCAGTAGAAAGTGACGCTAGCAAAGCAGAATGAACGCAGAATTTTACCGATAAATGAGAAAACTGTTGGAGAAAAATTAAGAAATCCCACGATTAAGATGCTTGGTGTAATGGAATTAGAAAACAAGGACGTTTGCACTTTAAATAATAAAGTGCAAAAAACGACCGATAGAAATTTACAGAACTCACTTTATACGAGATCACAGTTTGTTTCAGATCTTTAGAAGCAGACATCTCGGCGATTTGGGAATGAATAGCTCCATAACAATAAATGAGGTTAGCTCTTTCGAACGTACTGGAATACAGTTCTGTGAAACATGTCTAATATAAAAGCACTTACTTTTTTCTTTTCCTAAAATGTCTTTCCATTTCCAATCGATACGAATGTCATTTTCCTTCAGGGGTAACCGCGATTCAAGATGCAGAAGAGTATCATGGTATCTATAGTGAACAACAGAACGAATGGATCCACACAACTAAACTGATTTCCCAAGTAAAATGAGATAATGAAAACATTGTGTATATCGTGCCAACTTCAACTGCACGCAATCTAAATTAACTCTTCCTGGAGTCTAGTGAAATTCAATATACTAAACCTAAAACCGCACGTAGCATAACCATATTTTAACGATACAAATAACAAGAGAAGTCTCTCAAAATTAAAAATGTGTAATTTCATGGCATTGCGAGCAAGTAATAATTTTCAGGAGACACTCAGCTCTATTAACTGAAGCCACCCATGGTTCTATTGTATCTTCTCAATTAATTACCCGAAATCTCGATGTTTGTGGTTAACTTTCAAAACTTTATACAATATACTATTAACTATTGGTGTAGCATGCAGTAAGTTGGGATTCTTTTTGCATGAGTATTTATACTCCATATAAAGTAATTCTACCGTTTACCTATTATTCTTGAGCAGAGTAAAAACATATTTGCAATGTTAGAGCATGCGACGTGCGCCGAATGTAAATATGATCCCTGGAAATGTTATGGGCTTTGGAACACAGCACTAGAAGGATCTGAATGTTTGTTATGACCATAGTAATCATACATATTCTGTGATTATAAAAATTAAAGAAACAGCTAGATCAACACAAGATAGCAATCAAAACGATCAAAATTTGTTTGGTTGAAAAACATCAAGGCAAAATTACTGAGAATAGGCTGTCGATTTTGTCATTTTTAACGAGCATTTATATTTCGTAAATAAACGATCAGGTGTAAGCATCTACTTTCTCGCACAGATGGAAATCGATTTAATGAAATCGGGATGTTTAACGAGTACAAAAATAGAACATAAATAAACAGCAACTTATTTTTTTAATTCAATCAAAATCCTTTTAAGAAACACTGATACTTACATTGCAATTTCATCCGCAGTATCAGTAGATTTCTCGTTAAGTTTCAACAAGACTTTTTTCCTCAGGTTATTTAGTTTGTTCAAAGGTTCAACCGCTTGTGTTCCAATATCTTTATTGTAGGTGTGGTCGATGTAATTTTTAATGGGGGTCTTCAAATCTATATCCACGGAACTGGTGCATTGAATGCTTAAAAAAGACATGGAAAAAAGGCACAGAACTGATCACTTAGATAGCGCGGCTAGCTAAAAGTAAATCAAAACCAAGATTTCGATCAAGGTCAGTTTCGGAACCAGCTGCAGACAGCAGCTAACCAGTTCAGTTTAATTTGCAAACGGCAAGTGGCTAACAAGCTACACTAACATACAGAATTTCTTTCGGTAAGAAGCTCAATAGAAGCACCAAAACACTTCCAAATCAATTATTCTTTTTGTCCGTTTGAAATCTTTAATTTCGCGTCGCTAATGATTATCCAGACATTCTCTAAAGAACACCTCCTAAGAACCATGCTTTAAAACGAATGCGAGGTTCCTTTCCACCAACATGATGATAGGTCAGGTGAAGAATAATCGAGTATAAAAAACGAAAAATCTTGTATTGACTTTATTACTGTATAACGCGTCGTCTTCTTGATAGACGACAGAGGGTCAAGCCCTTGTAAGCCGCATCTCTTTATATCAGAAACATAACCCGGTAGAACCTTATTTGAAGAAATCCTGTCCAATGTTGTACAGCTTCGTCGTGATTACAGGCAGTACCTTATCCATTAGTTGCTTGAATTGGTTTTCAGATCTTGCTGAAATAACCTCTTCCGGAAGCGCATTCCACGAGTTAACAATTTTTGCTGAGAGCGTGAATCATTGTGGTTAGCGTAGTGTCCTTTGCTTTCGAAGCTTAAGAGCAAGGCCATGGGTACTTAAATAGGCCACGAGAGGGAAAACCTCGCGCAGGTCGTCACCATATGCTCCCAGTAATATGCGACGAGTTAGCAGCAGGTCGTATCGCACACGCCGAATACTGAACGACATGAGGTTGTAGCGTTGAACCTCTCCCACATAAGGAATTAATTTCAATCCTTGTACACTTTTCGTCACCCGCCTTTGCACTCTTTCTAACTGGTCACGTTCTCCCTTTTTTGTGGATAGGTGGCTGGCAAACCACATTTCAAAACTGGTCTCACGTATGTGGAATGAAGAATGCGAAACAATTGTGGAGTAATCGCTGAGAACGACCGACAAATAGGTCACCATGCGTGGTTTGAAGCAGCAGCTTTTCTCTTCGTATCATCCTTGGACATAAATGACAGTGTCAGAATGGTACCCAGGTCACGTTCAACATATCCCATTTCAGTTGATGATCCCCGAGGAAGAACGCACCTTCAGGCGTGCTTGGCACCCGGAGCATTTCAGCGCATTTCTGTCGGTTTACAGAAAGCTGACATATTACCGTCCAATCAAGCATTTTGTCCAATTCGTTCTGGAAACCTGTATTCTCAGCAGAAGAGCTTACTGTAACCCAAAGTTTCATATCATCCGCAAAAAGTAGACAATTCAGATTTAATTAGTCATGGAGGACATTAACATATACTTTAAAAAGTAATGGTCCGAGAACATATCCTTTCGGATCCTCGGAAGTTTGACGTGTGGTCTAATATTTAACTCTTTTAACCTCGACCTGTGTATAACGGTCAATGAGGAAGTCTTCAATCTAAGTTAGAACAGTTCCCTTTACACCACGAGCACGGAACTTGAGCAATGAACGTTGAAATGGAACGCGGTCAAAAGCCTTACTGGAGTCAATGAAGGCAGTGAATACCGGGTGGCCCAGATCAAGTTCAGCACAGCTGTGCTCGCGATCAGTGATGAGATTGGATGCGCATGATTGTCTTTGCGTACAACCATGCTGAGCAGATGTTAGCTGACTGGTTGTAAAGAGAGAATCTTCTATTTGTTTTTTCAGCAATGGTTCCAGACTCTTCTCAACTACCGAAGTGAGGGTAACTGGTAGGTAGATAGCAGGATCACTGGTTTCACCGCCCCTCAAGTTTGGTATGACAATGCCGTACTTCCAATCTTGAGGTAACCTACCACACCTCATCGATAAACTGAAGATTAGCGAAATGGTTTGTGCATGATACCCGACAAGACTATGGAAAGCATTGGATGTATTCCGTTCGGACCAGGTACTGTTTGTACATTGGGTCATTCAAATAAATACTGCACGCGTCTTAGTACCATCTGGACTTGCTCATCCGAAGCTAAACAATTTTCAGCGTCCACGGTTTATCGTCATTCTTCTTCAGTTCGAAGTATGAATGCAAAAATGATGGTTACTCCTTCCTCCCCTTGATTAAACAAATGGTGATCTACCTAATTTTTTATCGCAATGAAGAGGAGTACTCGTAGAATTTCGTCCAGACCCTAAATGAAATTTGCAAAGGTACTGCGAGATAAGAGTTCTTCCGGAAAACTGTTCCAGAAATGTACCACTATAAGGCCGAGAAATATTGTCAAAATATTCTAGGCGACATCGCTTTTTAACAAGGTTAAGTGAAAGACTGCTGTGGCCAGTTTCTGTCAGATGTATGAGTTCTAACACGGTGGCGATTATTTTTTGGGGTATAAAATAGGAGGTTGCCCGTGGATAGATTAGTATATATATTTTCATCTTTGTCAAGCTTATATGTTTAAGTGCTCTGCATGTCCAGTTGATATGAAAATGATGGAGCGCATGTAAATGTAACAGAAAAGATAAAATACTACAAATACAAAACAATACTTTTCACGTTCGGAATAAAATACACTGATATTTTTCCGGTTTTTCCTTATGAAAAATTGGTTAACTATTTTCTACAGGTAGTGCTTCAGTTACAGAAATAAATTCAGTTAATGGTCGGAGTATTGATTCAAAACAGGTTTAGAAAGTACTATTTCCAAAACATTAGCTACCATTTAGTTAGAATTCTTCCATGTTTCGTGCGGAAGGTGGCGTCTTTGAAATCGGTTAATAGTGTTGTAAATAACTGAGGAAATACAACTTTACCACAGAACATTATTCAATCTTCATCGGTATTTGAACATGATTCACAAACCCTATAGGTGCTGAATTTGTGTTCCTTCTGTTTTGTCTATTCCTTTTTGAGAACAAGTCTGTCGTGTGTGGTTGCTTTTGATTTGTATGATGCTACCACCTTTTGATCTCCCATTTGGTTGCATTTATTATCCACTCTCTTTAACTATATCTAGAATGAATTTTTTAACTCATGCGTTAGTTGAAGCATCTCTAAACCACGTGCAATATAAACTAATTGCTGGTGACTTCAAAATACCAAAGTTAAACTGGCACGATCCTACACATCACAGTTGCTATGCACTTTTTATCAGAACGCTCGACTTACTAGGATATAAAAAATTTGTTGATAAAACTACTTGAAATGACAATATCCTAGACTTGGTCTTCACACTTAACCTGTCCCCAGCTAACCTGGAGGTAATTTCATCGGTGACATTAAAATATTATCTTTTCAAATATATTTCATTATCAAATATTGTAATTCATCCGTAGCTGAAAGAATCATCAGTTCCCCTGATGCAATCACTAAAGAATTTCTTCTACACTTTAAATCTACCTGGGACAAGTCAAACTACTTTTATACTTCTAGTTAACTTCCCTTGCCTTGTATATTGAATATTTGATTATAAACCTGAGTGCAATAAGTAAATTCTGTCAGCAAACAGCTGTCAGCATCGAACTGACGTGACAAGCATACCTCTAACCATATGCAAAATGGGTGACAAGATTTTCAACCTTTCTTGCTAAACTTATTCAACGGATCTATCAAATCTGGTACCTTTCTAGAATGGAAAAATTCAATTGTTATACCCAGATACAAATCTGTCTCGAAACACTAATCAATTAACTGCTGACCAGTGCACCATGCAATCAAGATTATTCGAAAAAAATTGTAAAGAAAGCCATACTAGAATACCTTACACGTAGTATCTTTTATAAGGCACAGCACGGCTTCCTTAATAAAAGATTCTGCATCACTCACCAGTTAGCACACTTCGACCTCATCACCAGCTCAAGTGAAAATGCTTTAGAAGTCATAGTTCTTTTCCTTGACATAATTAAAGCTTCCAAAACGGTACCACATAAACTCTTATTATCAAAGCTAAGTTCATTTGGTATAGGTAGGAATCTTCTCTTAGCTGACCTCTTTCCTCACAGATCACAAAAACTGCGTTGAGGACAATGGTCACAGATCGCGCATCCTGCCGATTTCAAGTTGCATAATACAAGGCAGTGTTTTAGGTCCATCACTTTTTCTTCAATATATATGAACAATATGAATACTGACGTGTCTGATGGTGAACTATTCTTATTTGCAGACAGACTTTGGAAAAAATAATGGTCTCTAATTCTCTGTAGACAAATCTAAGTTCATGTCTTTAAGATTACGCTGCTTAATCCCCTGTGACACACTTACATTAAATGGCTCGACCATTACTCCTTCTGCAGAAGTTAGGGATCTCGGATTTAGGTATTCCTCTTCTCTGAACTTTAATGAGCAAGCAAGACATCTCCTCACGAGAGCACGACAAAACTTCGGTTTCATAATCATCATCATCAAAGACAGCAGTACACCGGTAGCACGTACCGAATGCTTAACTGCCATACAACCATGAAAAAGTAAAATCCTGAAAGATGGGGAAGGGTGAGACTTAAATTGCTACGGCTTCTATAGAAGAGTAAGCACAAACAAACTGGGAAGAGGTGCCTACACCTCGAATGGAACATGCATTCAAACAAGTTTCGTGAACGAGTAGAGCAACATCAGCACGGCAGCTTCCTTGCGGCTTTCACTGTCATGCATCATAACAAGCTTTTCTCGTCACTCCGCTTGACAACATACAAGGTTATGCAAACACTCCAAGAAGATGCTTAGTGCAAGACCGCCATTGAACACGGTTTCGGGACATATCCTGAAGCGTAACTAACCATTGCGATATATGATCGCGGGGACACCAGCCTGGAAGACGCGCTGCGCCTACTTTGGAAAGGTTACTAGTAAGAATTTTTAGCTGCCTATGCCATGTGACGGTTTGGCCACCCCGAGATTTACGCCAATCAGGATGTGGCGTCGCAAAAAGAATCTGTTTCGGAAGTCGGTGGTCCGGCATCCGTAAAACGTGACCCAACCAGCGTAACCTATGCAGGTTGATCTGCTTCTCTATATCGACATTACTACCAAACAACTTATTTCGGAGAGCATCAGTGCGCATACGATTGTAACAGCTAACTCCTAGAATGCTGCGGAGACACCGGTTGTCAAATACTTGGAGACGCTGAATGTGTTCTTTACGCAAGGTCCAGGTTTCGCACCCATAGAGTAACACAGCCCGCACTGTCGCTTTATAGACTCTACCCTTGAGTAGCAGAGACAG
This sequence comes from Atriophallophorus winterbourni, assembly GCA_013407085.1. NCBI lineage: Eukaryota > Metazoa > Platyhelminthes > Trematoda > Plagiorchiida > Microphallidae > Atriophallophorus > Atriophallophorus winterbourni. The sequence continues at coordinate 98,495 of JACCGJ010003421.1, forward strand.
TCCTTTCTGACGCCAGAGGTGACCTAGGTTGCGGAATGCTACGGTCGCTTTAGAAATGCGTGCCGAGACCTCGTTATCTAACGATGCATAATTATTGATACAACTACCGAGATACGTAAAACGATCCACAATTTCAAGCGCCTGATTGTCAAGTAATAAAGCCTTGTTCGATAAGTCGATGTCCTGCAGAAGAACACTGCACTTAGAGGGCGCAAAACGCATTCCAAATGCGGGCACAATACTAGATAGCTTGTTCAGTATCGCCTGTGCATCTGTGTATGAGTCGAAGAGCAGAACTATGTCATCAGCATAATCCAAGTCGAGAAGCTTGACGCCTGGCATTATGTGAACTCCGAAGGCTGGAGCACCGTCGCTGCATAATTCCATGATAGCATCAATTACGAAATTGAACAAAAACGGAGAAATCGGACATCCTTGTCGGACGCCACTTGTAGTGTTGAATTTGGGAGAAAGTTCGTTGTAAACCTTAACGCATCCGGATGTATGAGCATAAAGTGCGCGTAGTATGTTGACATACTTATGCGGAACGCCTTTGCACAGCAAGGTCTTAAACAGGACATTTCGATCGACTGAATCAAATGCTCCTTTGAAGTCTAAAAAGATGGCTATTGTCGGCTGTCGATAGGTGTGCCGCAGTTCTAATATCCGTCGAAGAGTAAAAATGTGGTCGACACAGCCTCTGCCAGGCCGGAAGCCAGCTTGCTGCTCACGGATCTGTGATTCCCTATGCGATGTTAATCTTCGAAGACATATGGACGCTAATAATCTCGTAATGATGGGAGTGAGACTTATCCCACGGTGATTAGAGCATGAGCTTCGCACACCTTTTTTAAATATAGGTATGATAACTGATTCGCCCCAACTCGGAGGGACGGATTCTGACATCCACACTATTGGTTTAATTACCCATAAATTCCTCTAACGTGAAAGTAAAATTGCACTATAAAAAATGAAGGTCCTGCCAATTCTTGATTATTGTAATATCATATATTCCCACATGGGGAGGCGTGATTCTTTTCTCTTAGAGAGACTTCAACGTAATTTCACCAAAATAACTTTGGGTTATTCTAACCCTTTGCCTTATCATGGAAGGTGTAATTTGCTGAGTGTCGAACCACTATGGCTTCGCAGAATTCGTCTGAATCTGCTTCTTTTCATCATTACTCAACAGCGAGTTAAGCTTCAGTCTGGCATGCGCTTTCGCGATTATATTCAATATGATCTGCGTAATCGAACAAGGCTATTGAATATCCCTTTCTCTCGCGCTAAAGTTAGACGTAACTTCTTCTTAATTAGATATGCACAACTTTGGAATTCTCTTCCTCTTCATTTCCGTATATGCACTCTACAGGAAAATTTAAAACGCTTGTAGAAACTCTTACCGTTCACTCACTATCCCAAATCCTTAAGATAAACTCTTCTCTAGATATTCTATACTCTCATGGGATCCCAGGTTTCTAATTCCACATCTTTCTCCACACATTAGTATATCATGATGTCTTATGGTATTCTCTGAATAACTGGCCATTCAAGTGTCAGGTTACCGGACCCTTAGATATCTTGTTACACATCTTCATCGTAACCGTGCGTTTTATAATCATTTTTACCATATAACCATATCCTTAACCGTTATCTGCTTATATATCTGCATATATTAGTATATCATGAGGTCAGATAGTATTCTCTGGATAACTGGCCATTCAAGTGTCAGGTTACCGGACCCTAGAAATGCTTTTACACAAATTAATCTCAACATTGCCTTCGATAACATTTTCTATACACCATTATGTATATAACTGTCTTTTATTTCTCACAAGGCCTAGAAATGTCTCATTTTTTATCTTAACGTGCAAAATATTAAAAATCTACCAAAAAAATGAAAAAAACGTAAAAAAAACTAAAAAAAAAACATTATGTTTTTTTTAAATGTACATTCTTATTTCTTAAATGATGTACTATTTTACTTTGATGACCTCTCACCGTGCTGGTGAAGAGAAAATCTTTCATTATATTCCAGTGTCTTCGAATAACGAACCATCACTGTAATTGGCTCGAAATCTATCCGCCCGAGATTTGTTCCGTATGCGATTCATTCTCCTGCAGATAACGAAAATCCGGCTGGTGAACACATTTTGGTTCGATTGGTCGACAATTCTTCAAGAGTATTGGAGCACAGCACCCTACTGCTTCCTCCCTGCTATTAGCCACACCCTCTCTCATCCCCCACAATTTCTTAGATTTTCTTATTCCGATGGATTTATGTTCCCTTTTCAATCTTCTTATTCAAACTTTCCGTAAAAACATGAATTTATTCATATATAATTTATTTATCAATTTTTTATGACAACTTCATTACAATTCGCACCACTTTTTCCATAATTACCTTCCATTTCTGTTCTCCATTTGTTTCTTGCATCCTTGCCATTCGTAAATCTTGACATAATTTAAATGAAATTTTATTTCTATTAGACGTTGATAATTTTTTTCTTACCTACTGTATATTAATTTCCCTTATTGAACGAAAAAAAATGTTTGAAAATCCCGCTCACTTCGGTCATTTGCACTGTACTATTTTTTTGCTGTTCAAATTTTGATAAACTGATCATGTATTGCATGCCTTGGATATCCAAGAATATATATATTATTATTATTATTACATACAACAACTGAGAGATAAATCCTTCCTAATATTAAGCCCATTCAAATGATCGACTGCACATGTTATCTTGAGTTAAGATATTCTGAATCGCTTACATTGAACGAGCTTATACATCACGTGATCTCGAAGGCGAAGCAGAGTGTAAATATGAGTCATAAGTTTTTCACTCTCCCACACTGCAAGTTAGAACTTCATAAACGTTTAACTATATATCTCTTTGATTACAGCAAAATTATATATATCAGCATAAACAAAAAACCGATAGTGTCGTAATGGAGTAAGAACAACGCACTTTTACCAAATCTATAATGGAGAATATCTCGAATCAATCAGATAGAGAAAGGTGTAAGAAACTCATGTTAGAACCATGAAGGTTCGTTGAATTAGACAAAATTATACTGTTTTTTAGAATATTATTTTCTGATAATATGGGTATAAATGCGATTATTCGTTTCCATGGAATAACAGCTCACATGTTGAATTTCTGTACAAATGATTGATTGCCGTTTACCTTTATTATTTTAAGAACGTAAAAATCCCCTTTTGAATATGACCTCTAAAATTTATTAAAGATTGTGAATATTCTGATTTGTTTATACAAATAATTTGTTAAATATTAATCATGCTTAGCGCGTCTTGGATATCCAAGAGTCATTGGCCTCCTTCGGTCGATGATGACCATCAATGTACATCACAATCGCGTGAATTTTCATGTTCTGCAGCTTTTGGAATGACTAAACAGTCTGATTCGGAAGGAACACTTTCTCCCGCAGCGCTAGCAACGAAAGTTAGATCTCCGTTGTATTGCATCAATTGCACGCTGGCGGCGTGATCTGCGTTCAGCAGCCAAGAAATGTGTAGAAAAGTGTGTATAAATGTAATAAATGCTCAACCCCTCTCTCTATCATTAATTTATTAATTGCGCATTGAAATTAATCGAAAATTCATTCAGCTTTTTTGTTAAAAAAGAACACCAGGCTCGGATGAATTTCTGTGATGTTGTTGTTGTTGTTGTTGGACTGCTTCGGTCGATGTCGACCATGGATGTACATCTCAATCGAGTGAATGTTCAAGTTTTGCAGTTTTGGAATGACTAAACAGTTCGATTTGGGATGAACAATCTCTCCCGCAGCGCTGGCAACGAAAGTCAGAACTCGGATGTATTGCATCAGTTGCACGCCGGTGGCGTGATCTGCGTTCAGCAGCCAAGAGCTGTATTTGCTCCTCCACAGCTTGCAGACTATGCTTTACACAGTGCCTTCAATGTGAGCGGTCAGGAGCAAGTTTTTCCTAACTCGCCGGGTCGATGCTAAGAGCTTTCATATCTCTTTTACAAACGTCTTCGTACTGCAAGTGAGGTCTGCCCAATAGTCGACTTCCTAGTTGTAACTCACCATAGAGTAGATCATTCGGAATACGACCATTTTTCATTCTGTAGACATGATCAAGCCAGCGCAGGCGGCTCTGTCGCAATAGGGTGAGCATGCTCTGTAGACCAGCTTTTAAAAGCACTTCAGCGTTAGTCACTCTGTCCATTCACGATATGTTCAAGATACGACGGATGCTTCGTATATGGAAAGCATTCAGCTTCCGTTCGTGTCTTGCGTGGGTGGTCCAGGTTCCACTTCCGTACAGTAATTCATTTAGTACGCACGCGCTGTATACCATCATCTTTATCTTAACATTCAGCTTACGGTTAGTCCAACACGAGAGTTCAAACGGGACAGAATGACAGCTGCTCTGCCAATTCGCTTATCAATCTCCGTGTCTTGCGAGAGGTTGGTTGAACCAAGATATATGAAATGATGTACTGGCTCAAGCTGACAGTTTCCAGCAGTGATGATTTGAGGCGATACAGTCCTTCGACTAACTACTTTGGTCTTGCTCATTCTGATTGTTAGCCCGAAGTCTTTGCATGCCGACGAAAAACAGTTTATTAGTGACTGGAGGTTCTCTTGGGAGTGAGCAATAAAAGCTGCATCGTCGGCAAACAGTAGGTCACGGATTAGCACATTTCGTGCCTTGGTTTGTCCTCTCAACCGATTCAGGTTAAAATGCTTGTCATCACTCCGCGTGAGTAGGTAAATGCCTTTTGTCCCTGCTGACGTAGTTTAATGCCTTCGTTTATTCACTAGAAACAGCGCATAAAAGCATACGCTGTTCCCGACACTTTTCTTGAAGTTGTCTCAGGGAGAATATCATGTCAACGGTTGGTCTTTTCTTTCGGAAGCCACATTGAGATTCGGAATTTTATTTTATCCGCTAAAACTTGCAGCCGAATTCGTATGACTTTAGCAAACAATTTGCCTACAACATTCAGAAGGGAGATTCCTCTGTAATTGTTGCAGTCGCCTCTATCTCCTTGATTCTTGAATAGCGTGATGAGCTCTGTGTCTCGCATCTCTTTTGGGACACAATCCTCCTGCCAGCACTGAAGAAGCAAATGGTGAAGCGGTTGTAATAATGATGCACTACAGCATTTGATAAGCTCAGGTGGAATTCCTTCGTCAGTGATGTAATATTCATTGAATATAGGTAAGTTAATCTAACTCACGTGCGCCGGTCTGATTATTGATGGGCGTAAAATGGAGAGCTGTGTCGGTTTTCGCATTCTGCTTTTTGAAATCTCAGAATTGTTTTAAAGCGTATATAGCGTATATATACCGTGGTATCTGGTCGCTGAATATTTCTATACACTGTTGCTTGTGTGAATAGGAGTCGGTATATTGTTGTGTTCGAAACATTAATAGTGTCTGCGGTAACCATAACGTTGCGTTGCGGCTTTAGTCAGTTTGTGTGGTTGTGGTGTATTGCGTTGTGTGTGTAGTTGCACTGTGATGAATCTTGAAGTGAAGATATGTTCATATTCATACGGCCAGAGAGATTGTTTTTTGTAGATAGTTAAGTCGTGACCGAAGTTCGTGCACTTAAGAGAAATAGTGATTCAGGAATACTTCGAGCAATAGTGTTTCTTTAATTTTGTTAGAAATATATTTCGGTGTTCATACAGCAACTTTTGACTATGCTGCTGAATTATTTTGGGTCAGAATGATAAATAAGTTTTAAAATTTAGATCATGCAAAGGAGTTCCAGATTTCTGGCGTTGATTCATTTTCATCGATTATTCATCGATAAATATTGGTTGCAAAATCGGAATACCTGCGAAGCAGTGAACGTACGTCGCATCGCATACGACACAACAAGCATTTATCATGCAATATCGACTATCCTTCAATCAATGTTGATTGCAAACGTATAATATGATTATGGTTTAGCGTTTAGACGTTATGATATTCATTTTATTCATTCGGCCAATACAAGAGTTCACGCGTAGTTATGGTTATTTCTCACGCACGGCTGGGCCAGCATTAGAGACAGACATTACACTTCAGATTGTACCCATTATTGTTCTCATAATACGAAAAACTATATTGCGTTTTTTTTTAAAAATATTGAAAAAAGTTAAGATCGACATTGATTTACAATTAGATTTAATGGAGTCTGAATTATATTATCTCTGCCATACAAACAAAATAACAATTCACATCGTGTATGAAAAAGTTTTTTATTTCTAAATATTATTGATTATGTAGTTTACCTTCTGAAAAAATACGGCGGAACGCTTTAGTGACTGATTACATATTTCTATATAGCACACAAAATTAGCTCTAATCTCTCGAACGGTAATTTCCAAGTAACGGAAGATTGCTGAATTATTCTCTCAGCTTGAGCTTGGCGGCATTAAGCCTATCCAACTTTTGGGTCACATGTGCCATTTTCTTGGCAAACGGACGATAAATTAGGCGACATTTCTTCAACTCTGGTTGAAAAGAATACCCCGAAACACACGGTAAAATCTCGTTGCACTCAATTATTGTGTCTATTTAGAAGAACTCGCAGAATCAGTTGACAAGGTTTCAGCTTATTTACTTGTGTCCTTTCTTCCCATTTTTGAACAGCCATGTGCTTGTAATTCACAAATGGACGAGAGATTAAATGAAATCGAAGTTTATATGCAGCAGTCTCAAGACACCGAAACTCTAAAACCCGTGGAATATTAATCTCACGCTCTAGATATTCATTATGCTTTTCATCATCCTGCCGTTCAAAAAAATGATCTCGATTTTCCCTGGTATCACAAACAGAACGTTGAAGCCCCGCAAGAGTGCAACAAGAATTGCGCTAACGTTCCGTCAAGCAATCAATCGGGGAACTCTCAAGCTACACGGTTAACACGACGGCTGCAGGTGGTGATTCTTCGTAAATTCGTCTATTGTATATTTCCAACACCTCCAGCTACCTGCGTTTCCTTATTAACACTGAAGCTGATATCAGTGTAGTTCCACCATCACCCAGAGAACGAAAAAGCTCGTGCAACATCATTTGTCTGCAGACTGTCAATAGAAGCGTCATAAAAATCTACGGTTGCAAATCACTTACACTCGACTCCGGCCTTCAACGCAAATTCCCTTTGAATTTCGTGATTGTTGATGACCAACACCCGTTAATTTGCGCTGAACTTTTTGTTATTTTTTTGCCCAATGGTTAATCTGAAAATCAGAAAATTGCTGAACAGCATCATTACCATTATTTTTTCCTAGGCAACCCATCATCTCTTTACTCAAGGGGTATACATTTCACTCCTTCAATCGACTTCAGTTGCTTCACGGTTATCTTAGAAAAATTTATTGAATTGGCATGACTATCGTCCGACTCCATACACAATGTGATTCACTCAATTGATACTAAAGGTCTAGCCGTTTCTGAAGGTCCACACCGTTTATCTCCGGGAAAATGGAAGCATCAAAGGCCGAGCTGTAACACATGCTTCATTTTGGTATAATTTGCTCTTCCGATAGCTGCTGGTCATCAACTTTTCATTTTGTTACTGAGAAATCTACAGGTGATTGGAGAACATGCAGTGATATTCATGCATTTAATTTTTAAATCAGCCCAGTCCGTTATCCCATCCAACACATCCAAGATATTTTCTTTAATCTGTGTGTTTATACCATGTTTTACAAAATTACCCTTTTGGTGCTTATCATCATATCGCTATTGCTAAGTGCGACATCAATCACCTATCCTTTTAATCACTTAAAATTGGTTCGCATGCACTTGTGCCTACGTAATGCAACACAGACTCTCCAACGTTTAATAGAACAAGAAGTATGGGGTTTTAATATTTTTGTCTACATTGATCACGTTCGAATAGCCAAGTCAATCTTTGCTTACTCTTTCATCCAAATTTGGTTAGCGAACTTCCGTACATCTGCTGTCCTTACCAACAATAATGAAGCTTAATTTTAGTCTTCTCTTGTTTGTTATTTATCTAAATTTCTCGATTATTAAGATTCCCGCACTACTGCTTATCATCCATTGGCTAACAGTTCAGTTCAAATATTCCATAGAAGATGGAAGCAAATTAAACGTCTCAAGATTACCCGAGAAAGTGGGCGAAAAACCTCCTACCTGTAAGTTTTGTATTACGTACATTTTTAAAAAAGACGAAATATTCTGCCGCAGATTTGATATACACTTCACCTTTATATTTGAAATGTGATTTCCTCAATCCTCCTGAAATTTTCCTCTTTCCATAATCATTTTTAGTTACGTAATATCGTTTCTTGTTTGCAATACCAACCCACTCGTCTCTGTGCGTTTTTATACCATGAGAAAATCATTACAACCTCCTTATAATGGTCCACATCAAGTCATCTCACGCCACGTTAAAAACTTCGTATTCGAATCACATCCCTTTTTTCTCTAGGCTTTTCGAAAAGTTATTCATGAATGCATTATTAGCTTACTTCGGATCAAACGCTTTCTCTCCATTTCAACATGGCTTTTTGAATCAAAAGTCCTGCATTACGTGTCACCTGGAATATTTGGACAATGTAACCGCCTCTATAGACCAAGGATCAGCTAAACTTACAGTCTTCTTGGATATTACCACCTCCTACATTCTCACATAATTTTGTTAAACTCAAAAATGCTTCTATTGACGTTTCTCTCAGCCCTTTTAAAAATAAACTTATAGCTGTTGCTTTTAACATGCCATGACTTGCTGGAACTCCCATCAACTTTCTAGACAATTCTCATCTTTTTCCGAAGAAATAAAGCTTCTAAGTTACAGCAAAGCAGTAGATAAACCTATAAGACAGTCAAACCTTCTAGACCTTATTTTCATATTAGATCCTAATCCTAGTGATGTGCAAGTCATAACGCTTCTTTCTGTTTGTGATCATAAAAAGGTTACCTGCCAACTTCTTCTTTGTGAGAATCGGACATCAATCAGCACAGCTAATGAATGTCTTTATGTTAATCGGACAAAATGTTCGACTCTAATTAGAAAATGTGATTGTACTGACTTCTTTATATCTCTGGATTTCAATCTTATCTTTTCAAAATATAATAAGAACTACTCCAAATGTCTTGTAACTGCAACAACTCATCGAAAGATTAAAAATATTATACTTGATAAAATAAAACTTCTTGAAAAAAGATAGGTTGTCTTTCTGCTTTTTTATACCATATACCAAATTTTTATTCATTTTTACGTCTCAAGGAACTTCTTAAGTCTTTTACAAGATTCAAATTGCAGCTCATCGAGAATCAAGGAAGAAACGCATTGAAAAGTGCTTTGAATAACAAGTCTTTGAATAGTCTAACGAGATCTCGATATAATCTAAGTGAACATGAAATTTCTACACTTGTATTATACCATGATGATGAGGAAGCATCTAAATCAGACTCTTATGCAATAAGTAAGTTATTTTTGAACTATTTATGTCAGTCATTCAATACCAGCATATACCTTATAATACCACATGAAAATATTAAATCAAGGTGTATTGATTCGATCTCCTTTAATTTACATGATGTTAGCGTAATGTGTCGGCGAAGCAAAGCTTCTTATTAGTTTGATATTGTAGGCTTTGTTTCTTTAATCTCACAACTGAATACGGATGATATACCTTTAATGTTATTAAACCTCTTCAATCTTTCTGTTAAATCTGGTATATTCCCCCTCGAATGGAAACATTCTGTCATTATACATCGGTTTAAAACCAGGAATGCACACATCATCACTAATTATCGCTTAACTTATCACACACCTTTTCTGACTAGGCTATTCGAAAAGTTGATTAAGAATGCATTAATAGCTTACTTGGGCACAAACGCTTTCTCTCCATTCCAACATGGCCTTTTGATTCAGAAGTCCTGCATTACCTGTCAGCCGGAATATTTGGACAATGCAACTGCCTCCATAGACTGAGGATTAGCTGTACTGACAGTTTTCATAGACATGACCAAAGCATTTAATAAAGTTCCTCATTCTCTCCTCTTAAAATTATCATCACTCGGTATTTCCGGGCCCCTATTTAATTGGTTAAGTTCATATCATGCTGATCGTATCTTCTCCGTTTCCGTTAACGGTATATCCCCTGGAACTCAATCTATACCAAGTGGAGTCATCCAAGTTAGCCTACTAGGTCCCCTCCTTTTTCTTATGTATTTCAACTTTGTGCAAAACTTTGTGAAGATCTCGAAGCTCTTTATCTTTGTGGATGATATCAAACTTGTCTTAGATTTCCCTGTCATAGAGAGATCACAAGCTATAGACTCCCTCAATGATGATCCTTCAACTCTTTTAAATTACGGCTCACGATGGGGCTTAGAATTCTCAGCTCTGAAGACGCAATTCATGGGTATACCCTGCTCAATAACCCCTGGTAGTATAATTCTCAACAATACACCACTCGCGCGGTGGATACATTCCACACGTAACTTTTTATCCATAAATATGTATTACCGTGATGCCGTGTGTGGTGTTCTTCCAGTGAACTGAACCAACACTCTCGCTAAAAAGCGTGAACGTCTGACAATCGTTTACACATTAATGATCTTGATTCTTTTATCCTTTTCGGTAAAACCTACTGCTTTGAATTATATCCAACGAGCAATATGAGGGATAACATCGTACGGCTGCAAAATGAAAATTGTTATCGGCAACGCAACACGAACCCGCAACTGAATACGTAAGCTTGTATTTACGTTAATCTTCCTAATATTCTAATATACTGTATATACCTAAATTCTATACCTATATCTCCTCCAGGTGTTGTTATCTCGTGCCTCCGGACACATCGCAATATCAAATTGAGGGTAGAAGAATACGAAGAATATAAGGTTCACTGAAACAAAACTTGCTGTTCAACAACTTTCAAAATATATATTTTATTTCACATCCATTGGCTTCCTTAACCTAAAGCAGTAAACTGGACATGGCCATATTTCATAGTGCGATCAAATGCGATAAAATTGTGTTGTGTTGAGACGAGTGAAATGTTGCTCTCTTAGCTGATTGTGCATCATGGTTAACGTTCCATTAGTGAAGCTGTATGGAATTTAGTGAGCTTGTTGAACTATCATGTAGCTTGTGACTCATAAATATTTCTGCATGAAATTGTACGTTGACTAACCGCTCACGCTCTGTGAGATAGACAAATAATTTCTACGTGGCTCTCCTCTCACTACATGTGGTAGAGCGTTTAGTTTCATTTGCCCCATGTAGTCTGCTAGCCTGTACAAGGTGCGCACTTTCGTCCAATAAGATTGCGAGTTTGCGCGAAAGCGTCACCCCCTCACTCGCTTGAATCTAAAGACAGTCTCAGCCTGAGAGATTACAGTGTATGCAATAATTTCACCACACAGATTATAAGCCTTAAATCGGTGACGGCATATTGACACTGGTTTACAAATCTGTATCATAATTAAAACGTTACATAAATGCGTTGACATGTCAAGTAGATCAGACAATTGTACAGTGCATAGACAGCGTGATGTGTAACCCAGACTTGTAGCTAATTTGTGGTAGAGAAATGCAGACAGTCTATGTGGAATGCAGGTCATTCCATGTAACGAGACAAATGCGATTACATAGAACAAGAGGAGATAATGAGATGTCTGTAATGAATTGAATTGTATTGAATTGAGCGAAATAACCAACCCAGGAATAGAACTGAGAATTAACCACAGTTACTTGAATCACACAGCGTGTATTAATTAATGTACCTCACAAAGAGAATTTGAATTACAGAATTATTGATTAGTATTGATTGGTATTCAAACAATCATCACAAAGATCTGTACCACATAAAGGATGATACTGTAGCGGTTATTGTTCCCAACAAAATGGAACATACTTCTCAGCGTAACACGGCAAACTGATCCAATGCAATCACACACAATATACTTGTCCCAAAGCAGAACACGTAAGCGGCGTGAATAATATATTTAAACTGTGTACATATATACACGTATCATTAAAACAAAACAATAATGAAATATGTAGGAATCACGAATCATTCTACACTATATCTTGCAACGCTTTTGGTAATCTCTGTATTAATCTATTATCATCGTGTAAATGAAGAGACTTTAGCTACGGAATTCCTAAATCTAGTAATTTTTCACTTTATTTAGATTCTGTTATTCTAAAAAATGCGAAAGTGAGAATCGATAAGAACATACTACAACGAACTACAAAGTTTGTTGAATCAATCTGCACAGAAACTTGTGCAGGGGACTTAAGATTCCATTAGAAAGTTTCATTCCCTAGATAATATGAACATCTTACATTTTAATCGACGTTTAAGCAATCATGAATTTCATAATTCCACGGTGATGCCTAATCAGTCATATCATAGCATTCCGTGGCAAAACTATCGCCCTGACATCCTATACTGTAAATTTGTTCCGAAAGGATAGCATTAATGAACATGGATGCCTTTTTCATGTACATTCAGAGACTCGGGCTAATATTTTCATTTGATCCGTCTTTGAACACCTGGAAGATTCTATCTGGCTAGTATTACCCACCGTTGACCTTGACTTCGACGTGTCTATTACACACCGTCTGCGACACAAACATCAATCTAGCGCTTGATTAATTGCTTTATAATTGCTTCACTTCCCTCCTCGAATGATAAATGACATCAAAAGATTTTAAATGACCGCACAAAACTGGGAAAATAGTACTCCTATGAAACTCAAATACCATTTTCTAGCGTAAATCTGTTAGGCTTCAAGCAGTTTATCGATGAACGAACGCGTAACAACAATATTCTTGACGTTGTCTTCACTCTTAATGTTAATCCATTTACCTTGGAAATATCATCATCGTATTAAAGGTGGCCACAATATCATAACATTCGAATTGAATTGCAACTTTAAAGTGAAAATATGTAGAAAATCATCCATCATTAGTCATATGAACTGAAAAAACTTCGCAAACATCATTAATGCCGAAGACTGGACTGAACCTTTCCAATGCGACGACTTTACAGTAGTTTCATTAATATTTCATAATAAATTAGCTTAATCACTATATAAATCTTCCGTTACCTATGTGAGACCCTCCAAAAAGTGTCTGTAGTACAATCATCACGCCTTCTTGCAAACAACTGCTGCGTTGTCATCAGCAACCAAGCCTTATTACTTGTAGTTTGTTAGTAAGCATATGCAGAAAAACTTTTTTAAAAATTATTTTAGATTTAAGAGGTAGTGGTTTTAACTTCTACCCTCTTATGGAACGAAAACAAAAAGTATTTGTATCCTGTTTATGCTTCTTCTCGTGTGAAATAGGTGACTTATTCTGACAAGACAAGCCACTTGCGTAGAGGACCGCCAGCATTGCTGTGTGGTTAAACTCTCAACGACTCCACCTATCATGTACCAGCACAATTTAACAGCTGTTCTCACTGACCCTTTCAGTAGCTAGTTCATATTCTTCATTCCGACACCATCAGATACGTAGCGCGACTATTCCTTATTGAACCTTTGGTCGCGACGTAGATATCGAAAAACAAGATACCCTGCATAGAAGTTGCTGGTTAGTCCCAAATTACGAATGGGAAATCATGATTTTCCCAACATAGTTTCATTTGCCCCTACGAATTAAGAATCGCGTTGTTGTATGCATGTATAAATGCACAAGCCTAATGCAGACAAAGTCGCACTGTCAAAGACTGCACGTGGTCTAAGTTACTGTCAGTTTGCCCGTGCCCAGTTGTAAGGATTCCCAGACCGTGAATCACTTTAAGTAGATGAAGGTTTTGACTGTTGAACTGCCACAGTTAATGCAACATGTCTTCTATGTTGGGGACCAAGAGATTAGAACTCACAGTGGCTTCTTACTCCTCATAGTATGGCTCGAAATCGTGTTTGACGGCTGTCTTGTTTTACACATCTGGGGATGTTTGATTAATCTTCATGTTGTCAAGTAAAGTAATGAGGAAAGTTTTTAGGATGCAAAGCCGAAAGCCCTACGGAGGCTGTCATGTTGATGTCACTCTACTAGTTCGTAACACTTGAATGCATGTTTGATTCAAAGTGTAGGCACCTAATCTCCTTGTCTGTGCCTTATCTACAGGTCCGGGTTTTTAGATCCCGCACTTCCCCATCGTTTTGTATTTTTTACCAAGTCACGGTTGTACAGCAGTTAAGCACTCGGCGCTTGCTACCATTGTAATGTTGACACTGACAATGATCTCAGAACTCAGAACTCAGAAAATTGTATGGTAGAAAAAGCATTAAGCTTAACAATAACCATAGGATGACAAGGTATATGGAACATATAAAATATATAAAAATTATAAAATATCTCGAAAATCAATAGGGACATTTGCATACTGCATGGTTCGTCATAAACTCATCGAGTTTGGAAGCGAAAACCTCAACAGATTCTGATCGTGTGATTTCTTCAGGCAAATAGTTCCAAGTGAAACAAATTCTTACGAAGAAAAAATTACGACGGATATCCAATCGAGAATACGGATTGCTTGAAGCCTTTGAATATGTTCGTGTTCTAGTAAGGTCATTGGGCTTTAGCAAGTGTTTAAGGGGATGGTTTACAGAATGCAGGATTTTGAAGGTCAACATAAGGTCACTACATATCCGCCGTTGGGTAAAATCTTGTAGGTTCAGTTTTAACATTCGCTCTGTACCGGGAGACCAACTTTGTAGCACGATGATAAATCCTGTCGAGTAGTTCGATATCCTTCCTCAGCCATGGTGCCCAGGCTTGGATGGAATATTCCATAACAGGACGTATATACGTGTTAATTACCCGGGGTAGGGTTTCGGGCGTAAAAATCCGGAATATTCTTTTGAGAAGACTCAAGATACGGCAAGCTTTATTGTACACCATCCGGCAATGCTGTCCAGGCTTCAGGTTAAACGAAACCCAGATACCCAGATCTTTTTCTGCTGTGGTCCAGACGAGATCTTGCGTGCCAAGCTGATACGTGTGGTACAGAGATTTCCCAAGCTGCAGCATTTTACATTTCGCAGGGTTAAATGGTAACTCATTTAACTGGGACCAACGAAATAAGATGCTCAGATCCCGTTGTAATGCCATACAGTCATTAACAGACCCGACACGTTTCCAAATTTTAATATCATCGGCAAATAGTATCAAGTTGCATCCAATATCCTCTACTGTATCGTTCATATTCACCATGAAGAGAAGAGGTCCAAGCACCGAGCCTTGCGGAACTCCACTCGTGACGTCCATTTTTCTAGATAAGGTGCTGCCAACGCGAACTTGGACGTGTCTATCAATAAGATAGTCCCTTATCCAATTCAGCAATATTCCCGTTATTCCATAGGATTTGAGCTTTTTAATTAAGATGTCATGGTTGACTCTATCGAAAGCTTTGGAAATATCGATGTAGCAAGCATGTACAGCCTCACCTTCGTCTAGTGCCTTGGTCCAATCCTCGAACGTTGTAAGAAGGTTAGATAAACAGCAACGACCTCTTCGAAAACCGTGTTGTGCTGCGGTCAAAATATTTTGGTTTTCAAAATGTTCTCTTATGCGCGCAGTCACAATGCGTTCCATCAATTTGGAGATCACCGGAAGTAACGTTACCGGTCTATAGTTTGCTGTGTCTGAACGGCTACCGCCTTTATAAATAGGAGTTATCATCCCTGCTTTCCATTGCGGTGGTATTTTTCCTTCATTTAAGCTGAGATTGAATATGCGAGTGAGAGGAGCAGTCAAAGCAACGCGACACCTGCGAAGTACAGCGGGGTTGATTTTGTCTGCGCCAGAGGACTTCTTTTCGTTTTGTCGACAAAGTTTCCGCCCAACCATGTATTTCTTGATAGTCATTTCACTTATTAATCCGAAATGTGGTGAACTTGATGAAAGTTGATATGGTATACAACGCTTGAGATAGAAGACAAATGAGTAAAACTTTGCTAAAGCGTCGGCGGTATCTTGGGCAGTGTGGGTCAATCCATGAGTTGTTAGTACAGAGAATACACCTGGCTTGATCTTTGATCGTTCATTTACTATCTTGTAGAGAAGCTTAGGATTCTTTTCCGTTCTCTTATGTAAGTTCCATTGGAATTGCATGCGATCTTCTCTTACAAGAGTAGTGACTTGATTCCGTATCTTACAGATTCGTTTCCAAGTTTCTTCCGTACCGAACTTCTTATGAGTTACCCAAGACTCTCGCTTAACAGCTAACCATTTCGTCGTTCTACTCCGAATAACAAACCGATTGTTGTAGCTGCATTTGTGTGGTACAAAAATCGAGTTTTCGTACATTTTCGAATTGAGATAATTTAGAAACGAATTTTAATATGAGCGAGGATCCATTGGATCAAACTCATGAGTGTGTGCATCCCGGAGACTGATGTTTAGGGATTCAAATTGTATTTTCCCCATGACTTTCGTCTGTTCACACAATCGTTCCGCACTACAAAATTAATCAAACAAAAGCACAACAGGATCACTCTTCCCCAGTGGTGCCAGGTATTGTATACCCTTTACTGCGGTTGCCTCAGGCGTTAAAACAAGGTCAATGGTTGAAGGTTGGTCAAGACCCCGCCAGCGAGTTGGCTGGTTAACGTGATTGTGTAGTGAAGCAAATTCTATAACCTCCTTGAATTTATGTTCAAACGAATGCAGGGAGTGCTCACCTCTCGAAAACAGATGCGGGAGATTAAAATCGCCAATGATTAGCAATTGCATAGTCTGGCATCTTGTGATGTGTTGCAATGATTCGATGAGCTTATCATTGTATGAGCTTTCGGATGATGGCGAGCGGTAAATGATGCCGATCGTACATTCATCTCCATTGACTAGTTTTACTGAACACCACATCGTATCAGGAAGGCTGAGGTCAGGATGATCGATGACGTTACACTGCGCTAAACGTTCGTGATAGTAGACTGCAACTCCACCACCGGATCTTCGATCACGATCGCGACGAAGTAGTGACATTTTCGGAATCAAAAGCTCAGCATCAGTCATGCAGGGCTGGAACCAAGTCTCTGTAACTGCAACCAAATCGGGTGAAAGTCTATCACAAAGCTTACATAGTTCAGCTAATTTGTTAGTTAAACACTGAGCATTTGTATATATGCACCTAATCGTATTTGTCTTACACAATGTCGAATGGTGTACTGTAGCTATTGGTCCGACTCGCGATGAGCCGGACCCTTTTCGTTTTTTGGGGTGACATTTGAACTGTCAATAACAAGATTGCAATCAGGCTGTGGTTGCGATGGTTCTCTGGGTTTCAGTGAGGGAACACGCTTGGGCACACTTAGTCTAACGTCTGGTGGAAGTTTTGAGCGGTTAGATTTCCAGTCGGTGTTCATAGTGATAGCCATTTCAGTCGTTAGAAAAGTGATTTTCAGAAAACTGGACCCATTGCCTTTGTAGTTGGAGGATCTAGGTATTCTGAAAGTATCTACGACAATGGAATCACGAGATCCAATAGCATCGGCAATGTATAACCATTGCTTCAAATCATGTTGATTTGATTCCGATGCTGATACTACATCAACATTTTCGGGGACACCGAGGAATATTAAATTACGTGAAGTAGAGTGGTCTCGACGAGTGGATTGACCTTTCCTTTCCCACCAATGTATGTCGGCTTGTACTCGGCAGGTCAAACCGGGACAAGCACCGAGTAGATACGCATTGAGGATGACTTCTTCCATTTCAGATTCATTTTGCAATGCCACCCTTAATAGGCGCGGCCGGTCTACATGAGGGGAGTCTTTATGCCGGGTTAAGCGCGTCATCGATGTAGGTACCAAAGCTTTTAAGCCCATGTGTGTACAGAGCTTAGTCTATTCATTGAGCTCGTGTGCTTTTCTTGCTGAGAAAAGTGAATCTGTCGATTCCGGGATATTTGTGTAGATTACACTGAGAGCGATATCTGTCTTAGTAGAATGAGCGGTAACATTGCTTTTTTAAGAGGCTCGGATCTAGCAACTAGACGACGGGCAGTCCTGGACAAAGTGTTCACAATTTTACCAGATGGAGACCTAGGTAAACAGGGTTCAGTACTTTCGGATGAGCTATCAACACATTCAGTTAAGGGAGCAGTTATTGGTGTAATTTCCTTTTCCTTTTTGTCTTGAGCAACATTTATTTCGGGTCGAATTGCGTTGGCAAGTGTATCTACCAAAAGCGGTTTAAATGTTTCCTCAAGTTTTCGATAGCAATTTTCCAAAATCTCTATTCGAGATTCCAGCTTTGCCTCGTGGGGAGGATTTGTAGTCGTATCGATAGGCTGTTTACTTCGACATGCACAACATACGTAGCAAACACCGGGTAAATCAACGTTGTTAATAAAACATATCACTTCTTTCGTTAGGGCTTATCACATTTAGTATGTATTTTACTCAAACAGCCAAAACATTTAACAACGTTGGATTTGGCGCTTACCCCTTTGTTACAAATTTGACACACATCACGTGCTGCCTTCTTTATCTGGGTCATCAAAGTCATCCTTCGCGTCATTGTTACAATCCAACGAGTGATGAGTCAGTGCACTTAGCGGTGCAGTTGTTTATCGATCGATAGGTACTGGTGGAGTGAATGCGTTGGATTGGAGTGATGCGATCCAAGCGGTAAAATACGAACGAGTTGGATAAAAGTGGTGCGGTTGAACGAGTTTCAATCTGATAGTGTTGAAAAAAACTATCAGTCAATTCGAAATGATGTGATCCTCTCAACAGTATTCGAACAGGAACAATATTCTGAATCGCCAAGGATATTGCACGCATCGGTAAAATTGGGTTAAAACTTGAAAATTTGAATTTTCAACAATTCACCTTGCTCGAAGTTGAAATGGGTATATTCCGAAAGAGCAAATTAAGACGAGTTCAATGATATATGAACCGTCCAGTTCAGGCGAAAAAGTAAGGAAATATATCCAAAAGTATGAGAGCTCAAATATATGCGTCCGCACAGCAGGTCAAATGTAACCCGATGATGATATTGTATGATATAATTTTGCAACTTCGTGAGTCGTACCCATGCTCAAAATCCATTTATAATTAAAAAAATATATTCTGCAATAATCTTGGAATGATTTGGTTGTTCTCAGAAATATTGAAAGTTTTGTAAAACGCAAAATCCACGTAGCGCTAGCATAGGAACATCATATCAGATTTTCTTCTTTACCAGTTTCACTTACTACGATCCTAGTTCCAACTCATTCCATTTAGATTACCCACAGCAAAACCTTTATTATTTTGATTTTTTGAATCGGCTCACTCTCAAATAATTAGAGTTCGATATTATTTTAACTTTCGTCGTACCTTTTACGCTCAGTCGCGAACATAAAACTGGATTTAAAACTTGTCCATAGATATGTAGAGCGCGCTGACGCAGACTGCCAATCATCAACACTATTCGGCACAACACAAGAGTAGAAAGCACCGAAAAGCCCGAAGACACCACTCGCAAGTCCACAATAATTCCAGTTTCGGAAGAATTACATGAGAACGGATTGCGTGACAACCTGTTCAGAAATTAGAACAGATGGACCATATCAGCCGCTGTTAAACGATATGCAACTCAACAATGTCGGTTAAACGAGCCCAACATGGTGTGGGCTTAAAGTTAATCGCTTGTCACGAAATTGATTACGAAATCAGATCAAAGTGACAGCTAAACCAGGCAGGTTGAGGACAGTACTATGGTAACGAAATTCGCCTACGAAAGATAGGCTTGTTTTATTCTTTGTTTTGTGTTCTGATTAATTGGCGTTCTCTTGTGTTATGAGATTCGTAGATTAACGAGATTAACGTTGAAAATATTAACCTCAGAGCTGAATTGGAACTTAATCGATAAGATGTGAAACACGGGGGATTGATGTGCCTAATGTTTCAGTGAATATCCTTAATTAAAGAAACGTTAAGAAATAAACGCGATTAGTCTTCAATTACGTGGCGCGTTTAGTTTAGTTCAGTTCTGTTCAGTTTGCACAGGACAGTATGTGGCTAACGAGTCAATCGAGCGTCCAGAATTTCTTTCCGTAGAAAGCTGCAAAGGATCAACCACCACTGCCAAAGCGTTTTTCTTATTGTGATTTCGATATCCTCGACGATCGCGCCGTCAAGGGATAAGCCAATCGAGCGTCCAGAATTTCCGTCTGTGGAAAGCTTGAAAGGAGCGCCCACCACTGCCAAAGTTGTTTCATTTTTATCTGGTATCCTCGTCGTATGCGAAGGTACGTTCGATGTTTTCCAAGCCGTCCTTTGGTCCCAGAATTTGTAGCTGCGACTGAGAAAAACGGAAAAACCTCCTTTCAGATATACCATGGCAGTAAACATGCGTTTGCAATCTACTTTACTCGATAGTTACATTTGTATAATTGCTAATTTAAAAGAAGTACTCACCATCGCCGTTTGTGGATAATTACAGGAGAATAGTGTGAACGTTGATGACATATATGTTTGATGGGAATAACTGATCTTTTGGTTGTGGTAATCGAGGATCAACTAAAAGCTGCAGGTGGAAGTTTGAATTTGGGTATAGGTGTAGTGGACCAAAATATAAGTCTAGCACTACACACAAAAATGGCAAAAATGGAAAGAACTCCGGAAAGACCAAGAGAGCAAATGTTTAAATAAAGATCCGTAACGTCCAACGATAGCGAAGTAATCCACACAGGAAAATCCAAGAAATGGAATCCAAGGTGCAGAAAGCGCTAAAATGTTGGAGAATCCGTTAATCACAGTTCCAGCACAAAGTGGCGCACACAGACTTCACAACCACGGAAGAAGACAGAGTCCGAGTTCGAAATTGTATTGACCGCCAAAAAGTATAATGTACAAGCATTGATACAGATGAAGTGTACATGGCCAAAAAAATGAATAATCATACAAGGCCAAAAATTGTATGTACAAAATACGAAGTTACAAAGTGGAAGCAGTTCACTACAATACTCCCCCACCAGAGCGTTAGTTAGGCTTGAATGAAGGGTAACATACGCTCGAAATGTTCATAAGGTCACGTAGTCAGCAAGGCGTTTGGGCCAATGCACATGTCTACCGGTTCGGGTTTGAACGGGGGTAGGAGGGACCGGGGAATTAGGATGAACATGGGTGGAGGTTGGCGCATGAGGATTATCAGGGAGTTGTGCGTGAGGCGTAGTGATGCTTGGCGGAGATTGCGGCTTAAGCTCGACAAAAGCGGGTTTTAAGCGGTCAATAGAAACTGTGTCACGTCGACCATTCATATCCAAAACGAAGAACTTGTGTTTACGCTCAATAACTCTGTGAGGTCCATGATAGGATGGCTGAAGAGGTTTACAAACAGAGTCGCGTCGCACAAAAACAAAATCACACGTATCAAGATGAGGTGATTTCTGTTGGTGGATAAAGCGCTGACGAGGAGGCGTAAAGTCCAACTTGGACATGAACGTGCGCAAGCGAGAAATGTAATCTGACGCCGGAGGTAGTGACTGGCAGGGCACAACGAGTTCACCGGGAAGACACAAGGCGGTATCAAAAACTAACTCTGCGGCTGAGCACTGCATGTCTTCTTTGATAGCGGAACGTATTCCAAGAAGAACTAGTGGCAAATTCTCAGTCCATTTATTAGGATAAGGCTGGCAAGCTAAAGAGGCATTAAGCTGCCGATGAAAGCGATCAACCAATCCGTTGGAGATAGGGTGGTAGGCGGTGGTTCGTATGTGCTGACAGCCAAGAAGTCGCGTCAAATCTCGGAACAAAGTCGATTGAAACTGAGCGCCACGGTTGGTTGTGATGACAGATGGTGTGCCAAAATTGGCAATCCAATGCTCGACGAAGGCGCGTGCTACAGTTTCTGAACATGTGTCTTTGATCGGAACAGCAATCGGCCATCGAGTAAAGCGATCAATCGCCGTTAGGATGAATGAGTATCCGTTCGATGATGGCATAGGACCGACGAGATCAAGATGCACATGAGAGAATCGACAGTTGGGATGCCTAAATGGAACGTAAGGTGTGAAGGTATGTCGAGATATCTTGTTCTTTTGACAAGGAATGCAATGCTGGACCCAATTTCGTATATCCTTATTCATGGACGGCCAAACAAAACGATCTGCGATTAGCCTCACGGTGGCACGCTTTCCAGGATGAGACATCGAATGAAAATGATCGAAAATGGCACGTCGCAGAGAAGGAGGGACAAGAGGTCTAGGTTTCCCTGTCGAGATATCGCACATCAACGAGGCATCGACGTTTGGTAACTGAATTTGCTGCAAATCCAGGGATCGACACTTCGCGAGTTCGGTTTTATCAATCTCGGCTTGATGGTTAGTCAAAAGGGAGAGATCAAATGGTGTGCCTGTAGACAAAACAGAAATGTCAGGTCTTGATAAAGCATCAGCAACCAAGTTAGCATCTCCTTTGACGTAACGAATATCGGTAGAGAACTGAGAGATGTAATCTAAGTGTCGAATCTTGCGTGGCGAATGACGATCAAGTTTGGACTGCATAGCAAAAGTTAATGGTTTGTGATCCGTAAAGATAATGAAGTCACGACCTTCCAGTAAATGACGGAAATGCCGTATGGCCAAATATATCGCAAGTAATTCACGGCCGAATGTGCTGTAGCGAGTTTGTGCCGGATTAAGCTTTTGCGAGAAAAAGGCCAGTGGACGGACTGTGTTCTTGTGGTGTTGTTGTAAAACAGCTCCCACAGCCGAATTGGAGGCATCGGTCGTCAATGACAAAGGAAAGGTCGGTTCGGGATCAATGAAAGAAAGTTCTGTGGCACTGCAAAGAGCTTTTTTGGATGCGGCAAAAGCTTCAAGTGCCTCTGACGGAAGCTGTAGTGATTTTGATTTGGAGTCGAGCAAATCGGTCAGCGGTGCAATGATCTTTGCGCAGTTTGGAATAAAGCGACGGTAAAAGTTGATCATGTCAATAAAGCGGCGCAACTGCGTTACCGTTGTGGGGACAGGAAAGTCGGAAATCGCCTGGCATTTCGCAGGGAGAGGTGTGATACCAGATCGAGTAAGGCGATGACCGAGGAAATCCAGTGAATCTGTGCCGAAAATGCATTTACTTGGGTTGATCTTTATTCCGTAGTTAACGAAACGCTCTAAAACGAGACGGATGTGCTCGACACGCTCCTCTGGAGAGTTGCTGGCAATCAAGACGTCGTCGATGTATGCGTAGGCAAACGGCAAGCCTCGCAAGACTTCGTCGATGAAACGTTGGAAGGTTTGTGCAGCGTTTCTCAGGCCAAAGGGCATCCGAGTGAATTCGTTTAAGCAGATAGGAGTTGTGACTGCCGTTTTGGGTATGTCTTCCTCGGCTACGGGGATGTGATAATAAGCACGGACGAGATCAAGCTTAGTAAGTATCGTCGTGGGGGTCAGAGATTCAAAGAGAAATCGTGAATTTGTGGTACTGGATACCTGTCTGGGGCCGTTCGATTGTTGAGAGCACGATAGTCGCCACATAGCCTCCAGTCGTCTGAGGTCTTCTTGGGAACCATATGAAGTGGTGACGACCAGGAGCTGGAAGAGGGACGAATGATCCCAAGCTCTAGCATGTGCTCAAATTCGGCTCTTGCGATCTAGAGTTTCGACGGATGAAGTCGCCTAGGTCTGAAGGAGACTGGTGGTCCGCTAGTGACAATATGATGCTCCACGGAGTGTGTCACTTTGTGTGTCGGTCTTGGGGGCTGCATGACGGATGGAAATTCCTGCAGTATAGCACTAAAAGTCGAAGTTTCTGGAGTGACAGCTTTGATGCCGGAGGAAATGGCTTTAGTAGTGATACCTGAGACCTGTAAAGAGGTTTTCGTATCTACTAATCTCCGCTGTTTTACTTCGACAGTAGACCGAAGTGAGACAGAAAGTCGATGCCGATTATTGGGCAATTTACCTCCGCGATGAGAAACACCCAGGGAAAACTGCGTCTTAGTCCTAAGTTGAGGGTTAGCAGGCGTTGGCCGTAAGTGTTAATACGAGTGCCATTTGCCGCTTGAAGAGTGTAGGACGACGGTTTGGAGGTGCTGGATGTTGGAGGTATGACGCTAATTTCAGCGCCAGTATCGACTAGAAAACGCAGACCACTCGATTTGTCTGTAACATAGAATAGGGGACTCGGGTTCGGCAGGCTGGGAACAGTAGTCGCCGTAACGGATTGACCCTTGATTTTGACGGTTTTTGAACACGGAGAGATGCATTTTGAGGCTTTATCCCCATATCTCTTGTGGTACCAACATACGCGCTCAGGGGTTTTCGATGATGGAGATTCAGATTTTGAGCGAAGTAGGGTGGGAGATTTTGACGAAAGAGAGTTTGCCGCAAGAGTTAGTTCAGCGACTTGTTCTTTTAATTCCGAAGATGGACAGTGCGAATTGATGTGTGCGGAATCAACCGTAATTTGGTCGGCTTCTTTTGCTTGGAGCATTTTGTCAGCCGCTTGTGCTAGTTCGTCTAATGATACGTAAGTAATCAAACCAGCAAGCACTTGGCAAATGTCAGTTGGGAGGTTTTTAAACCACAACTGTGTTAAAATGCTCTCCTCAATCCTTTTGTCTCCAAGTAGCTCTTTCATCTGGCGAAGGAGCTGAGATGGCTTTTTATCACCAAGAGCCATTATGGAAAAGAGGACGTTGAGCTTCTCTTGCTCAGAAAAACTTATTCGGTCTCTTAGAGCGGATTTGAGCTTTTCGTATGGCTTGACCTCGGGCATAGCATAAATAAGATCACTGACTTGTTCAGCTACGTCGAGAGGGAGCATGGTCACCAAATGAGAATACATAATAGATTCATTGGTGATGCCATATATACGAAAAATAGCTTCAATTTGGCCGAACCAAAGAGGGAGATTAGAAACGTTTAAAGCCGGTAATGTGCATGGAATATGTAATGATTGTAGGATTGTGGAAACTTTACATATGGAAAAATCGCTCATGGTGGGGGGTAAGTGAGTTTTCCAAAAAATAAGCCAAAAATTGACAAATACGAAGATATCGTGAATGCAAAGAAATTGCAGTTTGTCGAGGCTCACCAATTAAGTAGTAGTCGGGCTCACCAATTATGTGGTCCACTTTGGTCCACTACATTGGTGAACTTTCTACTAGTAGCACACTTAAGTGAAGAAACGCAGCTAAAACGCTCCGTTCGATTGTAAGAGAAGAAATGCAAATGATTTCTCCCGTTTCGCAAAGCATTGTAGAATAAAGATGCGTTATCAATAACCTCGAGTGTAACATTCATTAAGGCGGGAAGTATGTAGTTGAAATATGTAGACGAAATGAAGTTAGTCTATAATACGGGCAACAATTAAAATCTGTTCCGGCTACTTCACCCTCTTGATTCTAATTACAGTCCGCGAGAAAATCATGAAGAATTTGGATACTTTCATTGTCACCATCATCATAAAGCACAGCTCTAGAGTCAGACAACCTGACAGTAAGATCGCCCACGTGCAGTCTCTGACTGTGCGGCACTTTGCCTAGACCAGGCTTGTGCTTTCATACCATATACCATATCAGACAAAGTGCCGAGCAACATGAAGCTGGTAAAGCAAGGAAGCAAAATTTGTCAATGCTTATAATAAGCAGCTCATCATTGTAGTTCAACTGCGTGCGATCTTTTCTTTTGTTATAAAATACGATGCAATGATATATAATAAAATACTTCGATACATAGTAAACCACATTGGCACCATTTACCTCGGCTCACACCCCACGTGCAGTCTATGCATACATGCATACATACTTACATACATACGGCTCACAGCTTTGTCGCGTAAGGTTTTCTTCTTCTTGATAGACGACAGGGGGTCAAGCCCTTGTAAGCCGCATCTCTTTATATCAGCAACATAGTCCAGGAGAACCTCAGTTGAAGAAATTCTGTCCAGTGTTGTTCAGCTTCGCCGTGATTACAGGCAACACCTTATCCAAAAGTTGCTTGAATTGGTTTTCAGAGCTCGCTGAGATAACCTCTTCCGGAAGCGCATTCCACAAGTTAACAATTCTTGTTGAGAGCGTGAATCCCTGTGGTAGGCGTAGTGTCCTTCGCTTTTGAAGCTTTAGAGCATGGCCACGGGTCACGAGAGGGAAAAACTCGCGCAGCTCGTCACCATAAGCTCCCAGTAATATGCGACGAGTTAGCAGCAGGTCGTAGCGCACACGCCGAATACTGAGCGACATGAGGTTGAGGCGTTGAACTCTCTCCACATAAGGAATTGATTTCAATCCTTGTACTCGTTTCGTCGCCCGCCTTCAAACGATTCTGCTCCACTGAGCGTAGCGCTTTTTTGTGATCCTTCAACGCAGCGCGCCACGTCACTGACTGCCCACCCTGTTATTTGCCCCAGCCTCTGCGACAAAGGCGATGTAGGGTATGTATGTATGTATGAAATCACAAACCTGATCCAGGCAAATTGCCGTACAGTCAGACTGCACGTGGGTTAAGATACTGTCAGGTTGCCCAGGCCTAGACAGATATGAGAAGGAAAATAGAATAGAATAGAAAATAGAAATGGTGGTGAGACTCCAGCCTATTTCAGCATGCAGCTCACCACCGATGGCCAATCAATTTAGCATGGTGTTAGCCGCACAGCGCATAAGTACTGTACGATTGCCCCTCCGTGCAGGATTGCACCTCCATGCGATGTAGGGTAAGCAGTGACGAGACATTCTTGAAACCTCCCAACCATCTCGAACGAGCTTGGATTAGCATTTCTCCCAGTCCATGGTTTCTTGCATCCAACACTCGTTTGCAGACATATATATTAGCAACGTCATGCTGCCGCCAAATCCGTGCAATCCTACGTAGGTAATGGGTATAGAAACAGAAAGCTGACAAATAGTGTCCAATCTGATAGACCAGGTTTCGCAACCAATAGTCAATAGTATATTTTGGTACAAAAAGCTAAGAGCTTAAAATAGAACCACAGGATAGTCAGCACAAGGGGTCGGGTGGAGTCCATGAAATTGGGTTTCGGTTACTAAAGTTCCGTAAATGGTGGGGTCAGAGGAAGCACAGGGTAGTCAATACAGGGAAGGATGGATTGGCGTCAATTCGTATGTAGGTCTGGAAAAGAGAAAATGGGTGCAGCATCGGGAACAAAAAGAAATGTGCGAAGTTAAATTCAAATTTTTTGAGAAAGATATAGGTAAGAGTCAAGGCGTTCTTTAACAATAGCAAGGGAAGGAGAGGTTACAATAAAAGACGGTAGATCATTCCAGGCAGAAGAAGTGCGGACTGAGAAAAAAAATTTTCGGCAGTTTAACCGACTTGGTAGATGGGCAATCTTTAAGACATGTCCCCGGGTTCCGGAACTAGGGGCCATCGAAAGCAGTCTGAAGCACGGGTGTTTGGCATTCTTGAGAATCAGCAAAACCAAAATCAGATCCCCTCGAATGCGGCGGTAACTCATGGGGAACAAATTAAGTGCCTTCAGGCGATCTTCATAGTTAATCGAACTAAGCCCTTTGACGATTTTGGTGAATCTCCGTTGAGCTTGTTCCAGGACGTGAATATCGCGCTTTAACCACGGGGACCAGACGGACACGGCGTATTCTAGGTGAAATCTGACGTACGCGTGAAGAAGTGAGGGGGAAAGGCTGCGGTCGAAAGAACCAACGACTCGTTTTAGAAGGCCTACGTTTCGATTCGCGACTAAGGAAGCGTGTGAACAGTGAGCAGAGCACCCGAGGTCACTTTGAACCAGTATACCGAGGTCTTTCTCTTGCATACTTACCGAAACTTCGGTGCCCCCTAGTTGATACCTAGGTTCACCGGGGTGGCGAATGCGGAGAGATAGGCATTTTCGTGGATTGAAAGGTAGCTGGTTCATAATTGCCCAACTATTAAGTGAGTTGAGGTCCATCTGCAATTCGTCAGTCATTTGGGTAAGAGAGGATTCGCCAGAGTTTGAGATCATCATGCACTAATACACATAACCATAGAGAAGTGTAGCACGCAAGACTGTGTTGCACACTCTATCTTTAGTAGGGAGCAAAACATCACGTCGTTGCTAAATTGGCGAAGGTTATCAAATACTAGACCCGCTTTACGTACACGCACCGAGATCTCGTGCGTGACAACCGTCAGCAGAGATACAACTGTCGAAGTAAACTAAGCTATCGACATGCTCTAGGAGGAAATCAGACTTTTAGATTTGAAAAAGATCCGCTCCAGCCGGTGGTAAGTGTTTTACATTTATATGGTGCAAATCATGTACCAGGCGGTATAGGTCTGGTTTCGATACATGGGGTCATCCCAAAATGACGGTACCATCCGCATACTCTAGATCGCTTTCCTTCTCAGCCCCAGAAATTTAACTGCTACAGCCCTCAGACCATTGAAAACTTTCTTTAAAACATCGCCATCGCAAAATTAAAAAAGTAGTTCGAGATGGGGCATCCCTGCCGCATTCTGATGGAGATACTGAACGTGGGTAACAACTACCCGTAATCAGAATTTAACAAAGTATTCTAGAGATAGTGATACTCTTCGTTGCTTGTGGCTAGATGGTTTATTTTCCTATATGGCTGTTTGCAATTAGTTAGACGCCAATTCGCAAACTGCCACCATTTGCAAATGAAGTGCTACTCAAAGGACATCATGTACACAGATGTTTAGAACGCATCAAAGCCAAATGCGCCACCAAGTTGTGCCTCAGAATCACCTATGTAACCAAGTTAAACATTCATATCCCGAGATAGTATAATAATGTCTGAAATCCTTGTGTATCCCAAAAGCCTACTGAAATTATTGTAAATGATGCTTTTACCGTCATCATTACTATCGTGTGGCTTGGTATGGAAGCACAATACTGATCCAGCCAAAGTGCCGCACACTCAGAGACTGCATGTGTACTAAGATACTGTCAAGTTGGAGCGGTACTCTTGACTGCGTTGTACACTCGACCTTTAGTATTGAATGAAACATCGCGTCGACGCCACGAATGGCGTAGGTTCATAAACGGTACCCGTTTTGTGTACACGCTGTGAGATCTCGTCCTCGACACAACCGCCAGCAGAGTAAAACTACCGAGGTAAGCAAAACTCTCGACAAGTTCATGATTGACATCACACAGTTTGATTTGGAAGAGTACCGCTCCAGCCTTTTGTAAGTTTTACACTTCTTAAGCGCAAAGCCCATACCATACCTTAAAGCTGCAAGTGCCATGTGGTTTAGGGTTTGTTGCATTATATGGCGATCATCTCCCAGAAGTGCGATGCCATCCACATACCCTAGATCGGTATACCTCATCTGCCAGAAGTTCAACACCCACGCCCATCAGACCAGATAAAGCTTTTCTCAGCAAATTGTCGTTCGAGATCACGTTGTATTGTCTGATACCATTGACGCTTTGGAAAATCACTAGATGTTTGTATTTTATAATAATCCTTAACAATATTTTCTGATAATGTTTTACCTTTTGACCCGCTATATATTCTTGTAAAGCTTTTCTCCCGTATATCATCTATGAATAAATTTATGATTATTATGCTGCTCACGCTCAACAACCGGCATCCATCAGTTGTCCGTCAACAAATGGAGACAGTAAAGATTAGGTTAAATGAGCTTGAAAAAAGTGGAAAAGTAGTAACTAAAGTTGGACTTTAAAGTCACTGTTATGTATGGTTCGTACAAACCACTATACTATGGGGTAATGTTTCATTTTTCTCACTGGTAATCACTTTTGTATCGTTTATGACAATATTAACTGCATTTGATTTGTGGCGATATTCCGTGATTTTTTCTTTTGTTCTGTACTTGTTCACTTCCATTCATAATTGATCTTGTGACAGCTTGAATTATTAATCGTTCTTATTCCTCCTACATGAATCTCTGTGTGTATGTATATATTGCAGCGCAAGTGAAAGCTATGTCCGATGCTACCATCGTGTTCGATTTGGATCTGAATTCACCCCATGAATCCAGAGAATGGTCTTACTTAGAATTGGTTCAAAATCATCTGGTGCGTTGATTATAGTTTTTCGTAGATGTTTGTGTAATAATATGTACACTATATTACTTCTTGCTGCGTGACTAAATCATTTTTTATATTGTGTGGTCATCTTTCATTTTTCATCTGAGTTTTATTTTCCGGAATGAAAGGTAAATGCTCAGTATAGTATTTCCATAAATCTAATCTCATAAATTTAACAAATATCAAAGCTTTAAGTGCGAAAACTGTTTTGGAGAAATGGGTTAATTGTTCCCGCATTTGATGTGACTATCTTTTTCGTAATGCATTCCTTTGAATTTCCTAGTTTTGGCTCATAATCTTTGTATTTAGTATGCATATGTGAAATAGAGAAGATGGCTTGTCGGAAGTCAGGCTTTATTCAATTCGCAATTCGGGTACTATCGTTGCATAAGATATAGTGTTATAGTGATAGAATCGTGCAGAATGAGATCGATAACAGACAAGCGCAACCATAACACTAGTGTCAGCCAAGGTGCCGCATAATGATAAACTTCACTTGGTCCAATATACTGTAAAGTTTCTGGGCCTAGGAAGATACATAAGGAATGGATAGTAGTAGTAGTAGTAGTAGTAGTAGTAGTAGTGAAACTGTGGTGTATTTCCCAACAGGGAAGATGTTTTTTGAATCTAATCACCCAATTGTTCCTTCTCTAACTAACGAGCTATGCTTGTAATTGTTGCAAAGCTATAAATTTTCAAGTGCTCGTACTTGACCGGTAGTAAAATACGTAGGAAAATGTGACATGAGTTAGATAAATTGTGTGGAGTTGATCTAACTTAAATTTTTGTAGGTGTGAGTCAGAAAGTGGAGACGAATGTTGTAAGACTAGCGCAATCAACTCTTTTACTCATATGAATGAACGATGCACATGTATGTGTGATGAAACACGAGATTATAAGAAATATCTTTCACCATTCCCTCACTTTACAACTGGATTAATGGTAGTCGCGTCAATCAGAAAGGAAAATGTAATCACGGTCATGGAATGTGTTGGGCAAGCCTTGTAAATCCGTCTGACTTAATAAAGGCGTATATTTTAACGCATTCAAGTGTGATGTCGCATAGTTGGCTCAGCTATCTCTGTCCATCAATCGCCTTATAGATTAACTTTATCTAACATCCCTCCATTGTTTGAAACCACTCAAACCCTAAAGTTAAGGCTCCTATCTGATAAAGGCAAACAGTGCGAAACCTCTCGTGAATTACACCCTGGGTTTTTAAGTTTACTAGTATCTCTCATCCAATTTAATCTACAAGAGAAGTCAAGTGTTTACTTCTGTAATTTTATGCTGTACTATGCGCATCTTATATGAATGCTACACATTCAATTTGCACTGTTCATTCGTCTTTTCTCCCCCACTCAGTTGAAAAACAAAAGCGACTCCGACGTCATTTTGAATGATTCTGCAGCAGAAGATAAGCGGCTCGTTGAAATTGCTAAATCCTTGGAGCAAAAATACGTAAGTTTTTATTTTCGTCACTTATCGCAGGGTACAATGGTGACAATGACCAAGCGGGGTAAACGTAAGCGTGTGCGGATTGATGATTTCTTGGACCCGGGTGAAGGATATGACACCCAGGATTCCTTTATCGATGATTCTGAGGCTGTAAGTTCCTGCTTCCAATGTACGATTTATTGTAGGTCGATGTTTTTGTTGCCCCCAACGTATCCACCAAACATGGAGGATTTTATGTCTTCGAAGGAACGTTAGAAGGGTTAGAGGACGATGAAGCGAAGATTGAAGCGCCGTCTTTTATGAGGCAGTCCAAAGCTCCGTTACATCTGCGCCAGGATTCAAAGAAAAATAAGTCAAAGTAAGTCTCACGATTGTTATATCAATTCGAGATCGCTTTTATTCCACCACGTTTCACGGCTCCTCGCCCGTTTATACGCAGCAAACTCAGTTATACAAACGGATCCACAAATTTGTCTCATTTCTCTAACCTTTTAATACCAGAACTTCGTGTTGTGCGGCTAACACCGTGCTAAATTGATTGACCAGAGGTAGTGAGCTGCATGCTGAAACAGGCTGGAGTCACTTCTATTTCCTGTTCTTTTTTCTTCATCATATCTGTCTAGGCCTGGGCAACCTGACAGTATCCTAGCCCACGTGCAGTCTCTGACTGTGCGGCACTTTACATGGATCAGACTTGTGCTTTCATACCATAACATAAAATTCGCATTTGCCTACATTTTATCACACGGCCCACAGCCGGTGTAATACTGTTTACACTCATCAGGTGTAGTCCCATGGTTTGTAAACAGTCTTTATGATTAATCTGACTCTAAACTTTTAAGCGTACTTTACTTCAAGCACGTGAAACACGGTCGCCTTACATGCCCATGCTGACGACGCGCATAATTTATCGTGAAACTTGCCTCATCATGCTTCCTCTTTCCCGCTTTGTTACAGGTTTTCGTCTAATATTCCCAACATCGTATTTTATGTTATCAACCGTAAATACTTTACATTTCTAAATTTTGTTCTTAAATCATATGCACGTAATAGCGCTCGCGACTGCATTACAATCTGCATTCAAGACGGTTAATCCGCCAGCTGCACAGAGGGCTTGCAGTGATAGTGAAACCTGCTCTTCTTTGCGTTTCATTACCTGTGACAATACCGCTGGTTCAACCTTAGTCCAATAAAAGCTGTTTCTCTTCACTGCATTCCAGAGCTCTGAACTTAATCAGTCGTTTGAACTATTATTCATCCAGCCCGTCATTAGAATGTCACGGTTCCTTGTCAGTTCCCTTTAGTGTTCTAGCATGTTAAATCAATAACTTGTTACGGCTTGGAAGCTTAATACTTTCACATTCATTGTAGCGTTATGTCGTATCTTTTTTACCAGAGAGCTTTTGGAAAAGGCGGTTAAACGTTTGTCCGCTCCCAAGCAAAACGTTGCTCAAGTGCGTGGTAAAATGCAGCATTTGGATTCCGTTTTTGACTCTGTGTTATCCGCAGAATCAGCAACTCCATCAAAGTCTCCATCTGCAGACATAGATGGCACGATAGTGGAAACCAAGAAACCTGAGACCCCGCCTGTTCAAAAACTAATAAACGGTAATTGCAAAACGCCGGAAAAGAATGACTCTCATCCCCCACCTGCTGTTATCCCTCCCCTGCCAACTGGCTTGCCGGTAGAGGTGACAAACTATGTCTCAAATCTGATCAAAGTAAGTATTCGATTGGTGTCAATAAATTCAGAATGTATTGTGACACATGCTCGACAATTATTCTCACAATTTTCCTGATTAATGTGTTGATCTTTTATATTTTCCTCCCATTTTCAACTCGTTTGCTCTCCTGACGTTCTCGAACAACATGCGATGCATGACGTCTGATGAAATTGATTAAGACTTTCAACTGGCTCATGCACTTGGTCGTTCATGTGATTAGTCTGGAATCTTGACGAAAGACCTCTAGATTCGTCCGCTACTCAATTCTACATCTGATTAGCATGTACTCATTGTCAAACACAATGAAACTGATTTGGGATGTTTGGGATTTATTCCACTATAAATATGTACTCGGCTTTAATCAATCGCCTGAATGCATGTGTGAAATGGTAAACCTGATCCAGGCAAAGTGCCGCACAGTCAGAGACTGCACGTTGCGTAAGATACTATCAGGTTGCTCAAACCTAGACAGATATGAGAATGAAAACAGGAGTGGCAATGAGACTCCAGCGTGTTTTCGCAGGCAACTCACTACTGGTTGCAAATCAATTTAGCATGCTGTTAGCAGCAAAGCAAAAGTGCTGCATGGGTGTACATTCGTGCAGCTGCGTTTCGATGTTAATCCATCATTGTTTTATATTCAACTATTTACGCTATTCATTCTTGATTTTCAGCTGGTCATTCCCGTTGGAAATACGAGGCGTCTAATGAGCAAGCAACTTGAATCGGAGCTACTTGGGTGGGTTGAATTTTTACCGTTTCTGTCTTGGACCACTATCGTGTGGGACTTTTGAAGTGGAGCCAAAAACTATTTCACTTTTCCGCCCGCTTTTCCCAGATGCACTTTGGGAACCGGTCATTTTAACGTGTTTCTTTAATTGAACCTTTTTTCAATAATTCTCATAATGTATTCATTTCTTTCGCCTGCGCCGTGCTTTATTTCATTCTACAACGCTCGGATATGCACGAATATGCAATCGTACAGTACTTCTTTTCTGTACGGCTAACACCGTGCTAAATTGATTAGCCAAAGGTAGTGCGCTGCATGCTGAAGCACGCTGGAGTCTCTCTTTTTCTCACATCTGTCTAGGCCTGGGCAACTTGACAGTAATATCGCCCACGTACAGTCTCTGACTGTGCGGCACTTTGCCTGGATCAGGCTTGTGCTTTCATACCATCATATCATACCATACAACGCTCGTTGTTCAGATTTCTGTGTTATGAACTCGTCGTTCACCACAAGTGGCGTCCGACAAGGATGCCCGATCTCTCCGTTTTTGATGCAATTATGGAATTATGCAACGAAGGTGCCCCAGCTTCAGGAGTTCACATAATGCCAGGCGTCAAACTTCTCGACTTGGCCTATGCTGATGACATAGTTCTGCTCTTCGACTCATACACAGATGCACAGGCGATACTGAACAAGCTATCTAGTATTGTGCCCGCAGTTGGAATGCGTTTTGCGCCCTCTAAGTGCAGTGTTCTTCTGCAGA